>JAUELE010141884.1:1646-23347 GCA_031471655.1 Diodora aspera
AAACCCCCCCCCCCCCCCCAGGACACACTGACCCAAGTTCCCCCTCCCCTGAAAATACAGTGTTACTGTTCAAACTCAAACCCCGCCTAATGTAACCCTGTCTCATCCTTGCCTCCCACCCCATCTCAAATGTCCCTGCTATAAATACGCCATTGTTCACGTGGTGTTCACAATTAAGTCGCGCACATGAAGTTTTGAGGGAACCGAACATAAAATGTAATGGGTAACTATTAAATTACAGTTCCAGTTGGATACCTGGTCAAACTCAGTGTTTTCATTTGTACAATTATGTACATACCACAAGTAATTCACAAAAGATACAGCATGTGTGTCGGTTTTACAGCCTCTTGCATGGTTTCATTTATTTTGAGACCCCCATGCCATGGATTAGAAAACAAATGCATTCCGGACTTTCCGACAGAATCTGGAAAATATTCGTTAACCTTCGGAAATGTTGCCCTTGCAAATACATGTAAATGCATTCAGCTCATATTCGGAAACATTCGGAACTCGACGGAACATTCTTTGGTAAACCCTCAGGGAAAGGTTCGAATTTTGGATGGCTATTTAAAAAAAAAAAGGTAATCCGTCTGCATATGCCAAGACTAAGGAAATACGGCGTTATTTAATTAGGTATACACTTTAACAATGTATGATTTACAGTTTATGCTAATACTTTCACACATATAGCACCCGATCTATCTTAGCGTTCGGGAGCAAGTATTCAACTTTAAACTGCATTAAACAAACTGCTAACACTGCACACCGTTTAGTGTAGTGTTGATAACTTGAAATAAAATCATCAGTGGCGAATGCATATGAGAAGGGGGGCCTGTTGGGGTGCTGTCCTGGCTTTTTTGTGTTCCAGAGTGTCATTTTTGTTCTTATACCGAGAGTACAGTAAATAAGTGTTCATCCACATGCCTCTAAATAATCGTTGCGTTTCTTTTTCTGTTAAGTATATTTTATCTTAATCGTTGTTGCAGTCCAGAAGTCTGTTAATGCAAAAATAATTATGACTTGTGAGGAGAATTGTAACTACTTGTGCAGCAAGCATGAAACCTATGCGCTAGATCAAACTTGTAGTGGATTGGTGGCAAACCTACACTTTAGTATTACGCTGCTTGAAACAAAAAAATATACTGACGTCCAAAAGAAAGTATAACAAAGGATTTCAATTATTTTCCCTTGCGTCTTTATGCCATAGTTGATCAAAAGGATGCTTGGATTTCGGTGAGTGTAATTTGACATCATCTCATTGATAAATCTTCCAAGTCTTGAGGGGATATCTCTTGTATATTAAACTCATTTGTGAATTTATTCAGTAGTCTCTCAAAATTTCGGTATACTTTCTTTTGGACGTCAGTATATATCAAAATTAAAAATCGAAAACAAAAATTGGCATCTGACCTTACTAACTACAATTTGCATGCCCCTTGAAGTCGATATTCCTTAAATCCACCATAAAATTGTTTTGCCTTTGACATTGATTACGCGTGCATTTTTGTTCCACTTAAGGGGTACCCAAATTTAGAAAACTGGGCTAGAATATGACGTCAGAAATGAACATCGGTGATCGCTTTTGAAGGAAATAAAAACGTATGTATGTACATGTACGTATGTATGTATGCATGTGTGTGTGTGTGCGTGTGTGTGTGGATGGGTTGGTGTACGCGCGTACGTACGTAGGTATTACGTAAGAAATTCTTACACTGTAAACAATTAAAATTGGTGTTCAATAGCACGTTTATGTTTGTGTTTAAACATAGAATGCTAAACATGTTTGGTAATTAAAGACATTCTAGACGTGTTTCGCGGAATTAAACACGTGTTAGCTAAACACGTTTAGGATTCAAACACATAAACGTGTTCAGCACAGCACTGTAAAAATTGTGTTTAGGAATTAAACATCTGAATGACATGTTTAAGTATAAACGCGTTACGGATTATGTTTATATCTTAAACACTTGGAGGCTTTACATGTAATACTCTTAATACAATGTAACACTTAAAGCTCTAATTTACGTGTTTAGAACTTGTATATGATAGTAATGTTCAACGGAAACAGATTCCTTATGTACAGGTATGATATTGACCTGTGGCACATGTGAATGGACTGTGCTGGGTTTTTTTACTTAATGTGACGCATCCTACTTACCGTCACTGATACATGTGTAGTTTATCTGTCGTATCCCTGCTGCAGATGACTCCGCGCCGCATTATTTTCTTTGTTTTACACATTCCTAAACATGTTTAGAATTTAAACACGTTCAGCGGCGAAACACGATTCATAATTTCTTCAAAACTCGTGTTTAGGATTGTGGTTAGAATATAAACACCATTTTCACAATGTATTTACATGTACTACAATGTCCCCCCCCCCAATTTAGGTATGAAATCTTGCAGTATAAATCCCTTCCCTGGCCCCTTTGAAAATCCCGGATCTGCCTGTGAAATTAATGTCAGACTGGTGATTAACAGCGGATCATGCACATATTTCTCATAGTAAAGTGCCCGTCACTCTAGTACTTACATAGGTATATTAACACCATTATGCTCATTTCTGTAATATACACCGAAATTATATGTGTTAACCCCACCAAAGAAAAGAGTAGAAAAACTGTATTGAAACATAACCGGTTGCTTGCTAAAAGCATTCTGTACTTATATGTTCCACTTAATCGTTTATTTGAAGAGTTTTCTCTCATGTGAAACGTCAGCCGATTGTGTTGTTAGCTGTTGTTACAAAATGTCTTGTTTCGCTTTTAAACACAGATGCATCACAAAGCACAAGCCTGCGGGCAGAGTTATTTAGTGTGAATGTCTTTTATATGATTCAACAAATAAACTGTGGATAAATTCGTATCACGTTTCCTTGTAGACTCCCTTATCGTTTTACATCTTACCGGTCTGTGTGGACTGATTACGTGACCAGGATCTGGAAGCCGACTACGCTTCTCCTTCAACTTGGACAATTCAGGAAAAACAAACGATTTAAAATATATTTATTTATTTATTTATTTATTTATTTATTTATTTATTTATTTATTTATTTTATTTTATTTTATTTATTTATTTTATTTTATTTTATTTTACCTTACTTACTTACCTACTTACTTACTTACTTACTTACTTACTATTTTATTTTATTTTATTTTATTATTTTTTATTTTTTTATTTATTTATTTATATGTCAAATGTCTTACTGTTACAATTGAACTACGTTTACCGAAGCCAAATTCGTATATATAATACGTATGTAAGAAAATGTCATTTTCCCACTTCAGTCACAACTAGCAATATGTTCCCCTCAGCTTTCCTTTCAGATAATTTTTTCAAGTAGGGGCGTGTGTGTGTGTTCACGCGGGCGGGCGTGTATCCTATGTATTACTAAATTTTAAATAATATGCTATTATCTGAACCCATTAGGTTTTGGAGATACATACGATGTTTTACCCATGAGCGGTTCAGAAAAGTTGTTTTGGCAACCAGACTGGTAGGGTTGGGGACCATCTGATTTTCAACTTTTTAAAGACAAGTGTGTGCAGGATTATTTTTTCCGGTTGGGACATAAATTCACAATATGCCTATTTAACCAGATGTCAACCACGCAACCGCGAAACTCCTTGCTGCATAGTTTCTTCTCCGTCAAATTATTCTCGTATATATATATACCGTACACTATACACCGCCCACAGACACTCTCCTGCATACAGAACAGTAAAAATATATGTGATAATCCAGGACTAAAGCCCTATGGTACGCCGCTAAAGATATCCCAATGGGAACGGCTGTCTCCGATTTCCTTGACCTCAGATGTCAAGTTTATGGCATCAGTAGACAACAGAGTTACATTCGGCTATTGTTCGGCTCACGACTCCACCCGTTTCAGATCGCGGACGGTATGGGGGAGGAGGGTGGGGCGCGTTATCCCGTCACAGTTCAACTTTGATATTGTTTAAGCTGCTCTGCCCACCCTGGGTGGGACTCTGTTGTTGGTGACGTGTGTGTACAAACGTTGTTTGCTTTCTTTTGTGATCGGTACCTATGACAAAGGTACCGTAGGCGTGATCTCTGCTTCGGTGTTCGCGAGATGTTACAAAGAGATCTAAGTAATGTTTAAACGTAATACACAACACTGAAGACGGATACACTCTGACAAGGACTTGTTGAGCAATGTGGTGCTAGTATAAATATTTTCTCGGGACCACATGAATACTGCCAATGTACGGACTGACCTTAACTTATTTTGACCCGTTTGGCACAATGATTCTCTATGAGCTCTGAAACCTGAACATGGATTTTCTTTTTATAGCTTGCTTCGTCTTCTTATTTACTATATGCTTCTGTTTTGTATTTGATTTCAACAGTGGGTATTAGAGTAATATATTTTCTAATCACGTTTAATATAATTATATTATATAAGAGCAGCCCATGTTCATTATGGTTATCATGCATAACAATAAATCACGAGTTATTATGATTGTGGTATTAAAAAGAAATCATATAAACTGCCGGGCAAAAGAAACGATACCAACATTTTGAGAGACTACTGAATAAATTCACAATTGCGTTGGATATACAAGAGATATCTCTTCAAGATTAGGAAGTTTTATCAACGATATGATGTCATTCAAATTACACTCGCTGAAATCCTAGCATCCTTTTGATCAGCTATGACAGAAAGACGTAAAAGAAAAAAACTTAAATCATTTGGTATCGTTTCTTTTGCCCGGCAGTATATTTTAATTACATTATACCACAAAGTCACGTTGTTTAGAATTATGTATTACAATAAATCAAATTTTGTACAATTATGATTATAAAAATTTGAAAGAATTTAAAATCTAGAATACACAATTAAACTAATTTTGGGGTTAAAATCTCTCATATTGTATGAGAGGAGATATTATTTAAGTTCAAAGACGCTGGTTGCAGAAGAAAAGTCCATTTCTAACAATGCTTTTCTTTCGTATCGTTAGGTATGTTCCGACTATTAAGACATACATAAGTATTTGAAAGGAACGTAATATTCTTAGTTACATGTACGCCAGGTTTACGAATAGCGACACTGGAGACCTTGTTAGTATGCATGTTTTCCGCATCAGAGTCCCGTGGGCCTTCCGGGATGTCACTTAAAAAGTATAGGCTTCGGTAACCCAATGCTCGTCCAACAAGGTGCCCTTGCAGCGTAAATCATCATGTCAACTTAAACCTGACATCAGACATTTGAAGATGGGACTGCGGAACTCTCTAACAAATAAAACTCCATGGAGTGTCATGAACAATGTAAGTTTAGCTGAAGCGTAGAAATACGTCTTTCCGTCACTGGGTAGGCCCTAGACTTTTGTCAAGACCCGGTGTCAAGGCATAGAAAACTGAACATTTGACTCTACCATAGCCATCTCAGGCAGAGCTAAGAAAGGCAATATAGTCCAAGGAATAATTATTTGACTCCGACATTACATATATAAATTTAGGAAACTTTACACAGCCTTAGGGTCTTGACACAAGTCTAGGTAGGCCCCTACAATAGGTCCTCTAGCAAGAAACTGATTCACATCTGCACTTTATAGTACTTGATGATACTCTTTCGTGCTTAAGTCCCCCCCACTCCCTCTCTCTCTCTCTCTCTCTCTCTCTCTTACTACAGTGTTCTTATTTAATAAAAAAAAATTAAATCATTCATTATTATTTATGATCACTGTTCTGATAAACAAGACATTTTCACTTTGTACTACACCAAAAGGTCAGACCGTCTTCTGTTCTCTGTTCTGCCTGAATTATAAAGACACCTGAATCTTATCTAATGTCTAATCTTAGTTATATCTCAGTAAATTCAAAACCCTGATGTGAAGATGTCGTGATGGCAGTGTGAGATATGACAAGTGCATTGTTTGTATTGCTGGCGCTGTTTGTATGAGAGTCTGTTCATTACATTTAGAGCATAGCAGCTTTAGTAAAGAAAGCAGGTCCTGCCATATAATTAGTGTTTGCATGTCACCATACTTTTCTTTCACGCGTTTCAGTGCATTAAACCCTTTCAGAGAACATGTCTGGGCAAGAGCGGCCATGCATGCATGCATACTTGATGTGTATTCAAGGCCTTTTCAAAGGAAATATGTGCATATATATTATGGTATGCATATACAAATTATAGCCTACAGCGTTAAACAGAACTGCCTTGTGATGCAATGTTGATTTTAATTCCATTCATTTATGAATTTAAAATATATACAAAAAATGCACTGTTTCTTTGTTAAGCAAATAAACAACGTTCCAGACTACTCATCATACAATATTGTTTTAAAGTAAAACTTATCAATCTCTTAAACTTTGCAATATCTTAACTGTTGGAAACATCAGAACATTTGTGCAAAATACAGACACAAATAACACAAAGGACAGCTTAGCATACAGCTTTGAATCCTTGAAGTATTACGTATAAATGTATATTAATAATAATGAAGATAGTAATGAGGCCACTTATATCGCTCACCACGAAGGGGCATGCTCAAAGCGCTCCACATTATTACTGTGGTCATTCGAACAATGTACAATTGAGAGCATATCTCAACTCCCTAGGGAGTATACAACCCAAACTGCCTGTTAGGCGCTAGAAGGGTAACATCACAACAGCCATCACATTCCGACTAGGTACCCAATTTCAGCTGGGTGGACTGGTGCAATTTGCGAGCACAGTCACATGCATAGTCAGAGCTTCAGTGCGAGGCAGGGGTGAATCCTTGAATGCCTGGAAGCTTTTCAATGCCAGCCGATCACCCATCAAACTACTCTCCGGGTTCGACGTTGCTTAACTTCGCGAGTTAAATAAATATATCCCAGATAGCACAACCAGCGGCCGACTTAGACATACTGTCTTTGGGAGTTGGGAGTGGCCCGACATCGACATGCTGCCGGTGGGAGTTGGCGGTGGCCCGACGGCGAGTGCTTGAGCGGTGGAAGTAATATGTTTGTTGCCTAAAATGCTACTTTTTCCATTCTATTGGTTTAAATCGATCATGACTGACACAGAAACACTATTGAAACGGTCCACCGTTTCGTCACTGGCGGTAGCTTTGTCAGACCACTGGTGAAGCCGCTGTCGGCCCGACCAAGATGTACTATCTAAAAACTAAACAGTGTGATAAATTCTCCAGGGTGAATGACACTGAAATACTTTTAGAAGTATTGATTTAAATTGATTGACAAATTTTAATCTGGGTGGATGCATGTCACGGGTGGGTTTGAATCTACAAGAATGATAATTCAATAAAAGCGGACAGATTATGACTTACCATATCCAAGATTTGGGGAAAAATGAGGGTGGGGTTCCATAATTAATTTTTGGGAACAAAGGAGGTGTAGACCCTAGTTAATGCAGTTTTACATAAGCTGAAACTCTCGTGGGGCATCCGGGGAGTGACGTGATGTCACTTAGATGGAACACGGCCTCAGTAACCCAATGCTTTTCGTACAATACGACTAAAATGGGGATCTTCTGCCTTAACTTTCATTTCTATCGAACATTTTATTAGCAGTCTTTTCGCTCGATGTGCATCTTGCACATCACGTTGCGTTATGGCTCAAATATTTCCCTTGCAAAGTAAAACACCATTTCAACTCAACTCAGCATAAGGTGAAAAGGGGCGTACCCCTGCATGCCCCATTGGTTCCGCATATGACATTCCCTGTAGATTATGCTATACACTTGCTACTACGATAGTAGTTGTAAACTACATGTATATGCGAATAACACATACCCAACAGTATTAACACCAGTTAGGACAAAATCAGTACGAGCTATCGATTGTATTCGCTTTGAATGGACGAATTATAGCTTACGATTCTAATAAGCTTATAGGGTCCAGACTGGTATGAACTAAAGAAAGAGGTCAAAACTTGTCATTGTCAGGTTACGCAAGGCTATTGCGGACAAGTTGTCGTTAAGTCCTGCTTTGCTTGGAACCTACAACATATCTACTGCACGCAACGTGTTGCAAACACAATCTACTGCAATAAAATATAATTGACATCCCATGCGTATATATCAGTTCATATTTACTTGAGATACACTAGAATAAGTCAGTCGTATTGGTACAAGTTTGTGAGATCGTCATTCATTGGTTCGCTTGACCTACACCTTACGCCAGAATACATTAGGAGAAGCACCCTTCCGTGAAGCAGTTACCTCCCTTCAGAAGATATATTAACTATATCAACCATCAATGAGATTATTCATGTTCGCGTTTCCATTGATGTTCTCTCAGCGTGACAATCCTACCACACCAAATGAGTTCTTTTGTCACTCGTCTTTAACAGGGATAACGTGGCTCGTGTTTTCGCCAGAGCTCAGAACAGCACAGGGCAGGTAAAGGAAACACTTACCTGTCTAGCCCAGCTTTAAGTGTCTTTTCAAACTTGTCAAGTGAAGAATATATTTCATCCTCTGTCGTTTCTTCAGAGGCGGTTGTAGGATTATTACCGGCTTCTCCTTTTACGTATTGTTACACTTGAGGGAAACTTTACCTGGATTGTTGAAGCAAGGTCAACCTGTTTACAGTGTCGTCTGCTTCTGCGAGTATCGTCTGACAGTTGTCCAGGCGAATGGAATAATACTTAACGAGTTTGAAAGGGCTGTAAATTTCAATGTGACTGTTTCTGAATAGAAGGACGTAAGCTTGAAGATTTTTGTTATGAAAACAGAATTGTGAACCCGTTAAAACAAACTGTCGTCTGCTTCAAATCTCTCCAAAATGAGCAGCAGATCGAAAACCTCTTCCAAGAGGAATGGTTCCAATGGAAACGGACATTCAGAAGATACTAAGGCACAATGGAGTACCCAAGCCTATTCGCTAGAGGATCTCGTCAAACAATTCACCTTTCCACAGGTTGTCAAGTGTAACTCGACCCTTGTTACGAAACGGGGAAGCCCTCTACCTGTCAACTTGACACAGCCTATGGTTTTGTATGAAAAACGAACTGTGAGAAAACTTTTGGCGAGAAATGTTATGTACGATGAAAGGATCCGAAAATACAACGAAACAGACGAGACAGTTGTCATCCCATCCGATTACGAAGGTGAGGAGCTTCACTTAATTCCTGGCCAGTCACTAGCAAATATAGCCTATATTCTGACGCTAACGTTTATTTCGCTTTCCCTTTCATAATTCCTTGGAACTTTTATTTATTATGTATGGAGTTCTGCTGGACATTCCTTTTAAAAAACAACTATTACTGTTATAATCAAGTATATATATATGTGTTCTGTGTTTGTGTGTGCGCGTGTGTCATCTGTGTAATTATTTACCCCCCGCCCCCTTCTCCATTTGTTGTTTTGGTGATGTTAAGAATGTTATGATGGTTAATGTGCTGATTTGAATAGTTTTGCACATTGATAGGAGCGTTGTGCTACTGCGTGGAACCGTTGTAATGTGAAGAGTTCTAACTCGTGTATGTACATGCGTGCATGCATGTATGTATATATGTATGTATGTATGCATGCATGTTTGTGCGTTCGTGTATGTATGTGTTCGTGTAAGTATGTAAGTGTGCGTGTATGTATGTATGTGTGCGTGTATGTATGCGTGTGTGCGTGCGTGTAGGTATGCATGTAAGTGTGCGCGAGTGTAGGTATGCATGTAAGTGTGCGCGAGTGTTTGCGCATGTAGCTATGCATGTATTGATGTGTACGCGTGCGTGTGGGTATGTATGTGTTTGCGCGTGCGTGCATGCATGTGCGTGTACGTATGCATGTATGTATGTATGTATGTTATGTGCGCGTGTTTGTGCATGTATGTACGTCTTTGCTTGCGTACGTGTCCATGTTTATCTCTATGATGTCGATACCTAATCTTCAGAAATGCGCTGCTCCAGGATACAGCAATCGAAGCGTTGAGCTACATTACGAGAACTGATTCTAAAAATGAATTTATTGAGTCGCCTGAAGCAAGCCACATGAATTCATATATTCTCTATTTATTTAAGTATTTAGAAATGTTTTTATGGTACAGTAAAGTCCTGGTACGACATCCGCCATGTAAACTTCACACGCGTTACCATCATGGCTGTATGTCTGAACAGTACTCTTTAACAACCACCTACGTTCAAAAACCCTTTTGAAAACCCTTATGCACATGTCTTGATAGAGAAGAAGGAACAAACAGATGTGTTCATGAAGACAATTAAACCATGAACTACTTTCAGTATTCCGATAATTAGTCCAGAATGTATCACTTCAGATACTAGTACGTCAGTACCCTTTACGTCTCTGTGTTACCAAATGTCGTGACGAACAATTCCTTTTATATAGACGAGTGGAAAATGATCAGGATGTTGAGGTGAGGAGAGGCAGGGGTAGGATGAAGACGTTTTTTAGTTTTGCAACAAGTAGGCGTTAATTCGTATTTTTAAAGTAATTGAGAACTTGTTTGGCTCTGTTCCAAGACCGTATCCGAGACTGTAATCTATGCTAGCGGAATTCCTAAAAGCATGTACCTCATAGAAACTTTAATTGTGTGTATGTAAGTTCGTGGCGTCTTGTTACATTATGTAAATTACTCATTTCTTGTTTCATAATACGCAGTAGTTATTTTGAACCTAAGATTATGCAGATGTATAATACATATAATTAAGTACTAAAGAAACAGCAACTCTTGATGGCTCAGTAATGTTTGTCTTTGAATTCTAAAATCTCCGGAATTATTTAAGCAGGGCTTTGTTATCATGATCTTGTGTAGATATACCTTGATGTACATCCTTCGGGAATACAATTCACAGATGGATTAATATCCTTCGTAATGGTCTATGGGTATATTAATCAGGTGCTATTGTTAATACTTGTCTTTGGAGTCCCGTCTTGACACGTCAATAACCAGGAATTCCTGGGAGTGGTTTCTATACATTGATAACCATGGTGGTCCAACAGATGTCATTGTGATTGCTTTCTCTGATTGTCACATGAACCGGACTAATGTAAATTGTCTTCAGAGACTTCTTTAAGTATTGATAATCTAATGGTTGGTGGTGATTCAGTCGTCCACCTTCCAGGTATACACACAGATACGCTTGCGCAACCACGCGCACACATACAGTGAAATCCGGATAAGTAAAATTTCAAGGGACCATGCATTTTGTTTACTTATCAGATATTTTATTTATCCGAACCCGGTCAAGCGGTCACAATAACAAACGAGGATATGCAAGACATCTAATTACCGGGCTTTTTCGAAGGTTTGTCCCCATTAGTTTGCACACGGACACATTGAGAACTATTACAATACAAACAATCGTAGTGAAACACTGTGAACTGGGTATTGTGTTGAATCAGTTAGTGTTAATTGAGATGACACTTGTGTATGTTACTTATCCGATGGCATTTACTCACTTAATTGATTGACTTGGAAAATTAGTTTAGTTATCCGGATTGTGTATGTTTTGATGATCTAAAACACGACTTTGCACTTGTCTTCGAAGTGTGATGAAAACATTGTCTTTTACAAGAGTCATGGTTACACGCGTATATTCAGAACAATTCTCCGTGTGTCCATGTCTGTAGATGGGTTATCATCGCCATGTATACCTATGGGCACTCGCATATATGAAACAAACCTCTGCCTTGTCCTCGGAGGCTGCTTAAGACATATTGTCTTTGACACGGAGATATATGAGTAAAGATTTTATGAAAGTGTCATGGCTACAGTTATGTGTTCGGAACATGTGTGTCTGGGAGAGAGAGAGAGAGAGAGAGAGAGAGAGAGAGAGAAGGCAGGCAGATATAGGTGTACAGAAATACAGAAGTTAATTGAGACTAGATAAAATGTGCAAACATTTACCAGTATCATGACATAACGTCTTATCTTCAGACCAATCATATCCTAGCTTCAGACCAAAATACCGATGTAGCTGCAACTTGTTGAACTCAGCTTACAGATTCTCTGAGATTCTGTTTACGTCTTGTAAATAAAGCATTTTAGCTCAGATCTCCCGATACATAGCAAGTGTCCATGGCGTGCGGTTTTCAACTCATTTATTTTAACTTATTTTAATTCGGAATTTTCAAGACTTATTCCTTTTATTCGTAACAAATAAGACATTCGAGTTCGAACAACACTCATAAAAAGCATATAGGATAGAATTCAATTTGTTTTTCCCGCAATACACAAAGATGAAATCAAGGACGCGGAAACAACACCAGACAGCTTTGTCCGGCAAATTGACAATTAATAACAGCCCTAAGAAGACAAGCATATGGAGAAGAAAGACGTCTATCTTTAGGCCCGAAAATCACTGGTGATATTTCCCGTAATCCTTTGTGGAATTCGAGGCTACAAGACTCTCCACTCGCCATACTATTATAGTTGAGATCGATCGCTTGTCTTTGACACTCGCCACGAGAGATTGGTATCGACTATTAATCGCCTATCGACTCCTTCCCTTTGTTATTACATAACAAATATCACACGTTATTTGCCTAACGAGCTATTGACGTGGGTGAATTGCGTTTAAGTATTAACGGAGAGATTAGATTAAGAAAGTGATGTAATGTAAAGTCAGACTTACGTATATCTTAACGTTGGTACGTGCTTCGATCCCAAGCAGGACATATGTTCAGAGCATTCTGTGTTAAATAAATAGCATGTACTGAAAATTAGACATAATAAAGATGTTTGCGTCAATAAATAACGTCGTATCCCTTTTATCCTGGTAGACTGAGACAAATTCACTTTGTATTTATAAATAGACTCCTTACAGTTCACCACAAAGCGACTCCTACTAGCCTTCGTAAAACATTAACCGTCGCGGTATGGATATAACTAAATAGTTGGATAAAACTAGTGACACGTCACAGAGTTGTAGCGAATGCAGACTGCATGTTTTCACACTCTTGCAAACCATCGAGAAAACTGTTGAGAGCATCGGTAAATGTTTTACGTTGTTGCAGATTATCCATTTGTTGCGTGCTTGGCACGCTGTTCAAGATATATACATGTATAGTATAAAGTAGAACGTAACAATGTACACAATAAGATTGCTCAGACAGTTTGCGAACGCTTTTTCTTATTAAATGTCCCCCTGGTCTTTAAATATTTATCTAAATTAGAGAGTAGACAACAGTCGTGGTGTGTACATATTTGTATGTATATATATCGTTCCCAAAGATATTTCGCGAAAAGGAAACATTGAATTTGACCACGTATCCAACTTTAATATGTGGAAGAGACTGTGCCCCATTGTAAGAAAGCATCGTAACTTTAAAATATCGCAAAAATACAACGAAAGATTAAGATGCCTTAAATTTGGCCTTTTTTAACACCTTGTGAAAATTTCGAACGGCTGTGTAAACGGTAGAAAACGTTAAGGCGTGGATTAAAACATTTGTTAGGAGGTCATGCTGCTTTGATAAAACGAGTCCCAGGTCAGTTCGTACCACAATCATCTCGTACCTAGTTAATTATCTCGTACCATATTTAAATTGTGTATTCCAATGAATGTCAATAATGCCTTGTCTGTGTCTGTTTAACATACAATTTAAATTCGGAAACGAGATGACTATAGTGCGCGATGACCAGGGACGAAGTGGCCCTGTTACGAAGTTCCTGAGACTACATGTAAGTGTGACTGTCGATTAGACTCAATCTGAAACTCTCTAACTACGTGGTAGGAGAGAGTTCAAATTATAACTTAAGTTAGTTTTCAGTGATTCTTCATCCATATCACACGGCCATCGTGCCCCAGTGTGATGTGTTTTACTTCATACGGGATCGACACGGCAACTTCGTGTGTCCCAGCAAATCCGTCAGCTGTAACGTTTGTGAGTTTAAACCCCTTCAAGGACAGCTGGAGATCAACTGGTGGTCATGTCACTGTCGTTTAACTCCGACATGGTGTTATAGCTAAATGACTCACATCCTCGAAATCCAGGGCATAATAAGCTTCCCTCAACCGTCCGTCACATGTCCTGGAATCACTCCTATTCACGACGATTGTCTCGAGGCAGGCATTTTGACAAATCAGTGATGGTTCCATAGCGAAAGCTTGCGTCCAATCACTTAACGCGTCTCTCCTAACACTAGGCGAGGTAAAGACGTATTCGTCGCCGATATAGCCACCCTTCGGGAGGCAAAAAGCGACGTAAAATAAGCTGACTTTTAACCGGTAAAGACGTTATGTGTTTAAATTTATCAACACTTTCTTCTTGCTAATTCCTCTCTTGCAGTTAATGCGACATTTCATTGGTTGTCTATATTAAGCACATTCCGACTTTCCATAGTCACAAAACGATCGTCATGAATAGGAGTGATTCCAGAGCATTTGACGGATGATTGGGCAGTCATATATGCCCTGGATTTCGGGGATGAGCCGAGATCATCTTGGACAACAGAGGGTGTAAATTATAGATATACAACCTCTTATCTGAAACCATTGCCAAGGACGAAAAACTATTCAGAATTCAGAAATTTCAGATTAGAATGGTGGTGTTTACGGTATAAAGGGGTAGGATAGGGTAGGTGGGAGACAATTATGTCGATTGTTGGGGCATTATAGGTCCGGCAGTCGTATAGTTGAACCTGTAGATAGAGTTTGCATCTTTGCTGCATACATGTCAATGAGTGCAGCACATCCTGTTGTCAAATGGACTTAAGCTGGTGTATAAGAAACGTTCGAAACAGCTCGATCTGCAACCCAGCCCATCCTTTTGTACACCACGAGCTAATGACATTGAATTATAGGGAGGTTTTACTTTGATCTTCCAGCAGTACATACTAAAAAGTGCCTTTTATTCATTCTATTCAGTTTTACTATTACGATATGCATGGTTTACATATATTATGACGTATTGTGCTGTATCTATGCATATTGTCTCCGAGATGTGGCCCACATGTTCACACTTTGTTGATGTATTTATTCAAATTTGTAACGAAATACCCTGAACAAGGGTCGTATTTTTAAGGTTACTTAAGGTGATCCTATATTCAAAACAACATGCCTGTCTGGCGTCGAAGTGTGGCATTGAATAATGCCCCTTTCTGCACATGCGGCGTCTGGCCACGTGGTTTTCTCTGTCTGGTTATTTTGTTTGTTGCACGGATGAAATGGTTTTAAAAACTACGACGGTATTTTAGAGTTAAAGTGTCATCTTTCATGACAAACTATTGACGTACCATGCACAATGTCCGAAAAGAAATATCTAGACTGAGTTGAGAATTTGTATTCGGGTTGACACACCTCTTTAAGCAATATTACCTAGAGAATACAGAACAATTTGTACCTGGTCCCGATTTCTCGAAGCGAACTTACGTGACAACTCGGACTTAAGTTTGAGTTTTCACTTAAGTTTCCAAAAACCGATATCTCGAAACAAACGCAGTTCATTTCTCAACTCAAACTGAGCAAAAACAGACGTAAGTTTGAGTCTGCTCAGTAGGTAACTGGATCCATCCAGACAATATGGCGTACAGAAATAGCAGACGGCCGTTAAAATCTCAGCTTTTAAAATCTCAAACTCAATTTGAAATTTGAGTAAAAACTTAAGTTCGCTTCGAGAAATCGGGGCCTGGGCCCTGTTTCACAAAGCGATCTTAGTTAAGATCAATCTTAGCGACTCGGTTAATTTTAGAACCAACGTGACAAACATTGTTCCATATTTCTCAACTCAATCTAGGAGTGATTTTAGGACATGTTGTACAGCTTTAAGTTCTTTCGTCAACTGAAATAATGGTTAAACGTGGTTTAAAAAGTTGATCTTAAGAGTTTACGATCAACTTAGCGGTAAGATGGCTTTCTGAAACAGGGCCTTGATGATTATATTTATTGTATTCCAATAGGAGAAAGTGAAGATACTACTTCGATGTCCCGGAAACACCCTCAAGCCGCCAGTCTTACCCAGGCGAAAATATTTTGAGTTTCAATTGATGCAAACAGTACAAAAGACAAGGAGTGTCCATATCGGACTTGCATTTGTCCACTTAAAGCAGTGGGTGTTGTTACATTGTGAAAACGTTGTCGCCTGATTTAAGGGAATAAAATATGGGGATAGGTCTTGCCTCAGTTCGAAGTTTAATCAATGTTTTAAAGTAGGATATGTGTTCCCAAGCAGGACATAATATGTTTGGAGCATTCTGTGTTAAATGAATAGCATGTAAGGTAGACAAGATTGAGACAAATTGATTTTGTATTTTTGAATAAATTCCACACAGTTCGACCTGAAAGAGACTCCTACCGTGCCTTTGTGAAACATTAACCGTCGCGTATGAAGATTACCAAATAGTTGGATAAAAATAGTGACACGTCAGTGTTGTGTCAAATGCAGACCACCTGTCTTTTAATATTTTTCTCAGCTAGAGAGTAGGCAAAATCATTACACATGCTATATGTTTTATACATCAATCGTGGTATATGTTTATGTATATGTATGGTTCTCAAAGTTATTTTACGAAAAGAAAACATTGAACGTGATCACGTATCCAACTTTAAGAGACAAATTTTCAATGGGTTTTGAGTTTTAATGCTGTCCATAAGTTTGCGACACTTTCCCGGTTTTATGTTGATAATCCGAATCCTGAAGTTATGATGGTCAGTACACAAACACATCCTGTTCTAAGTGAATGTTTTAAGTTTGTGTCATAACTGCAGCTCAACATGAACCGTTCCTTTCATCTATCTGGCGTACTATACTGAAAGAGTTCCAAGATCTGCGGACTCAGTTACTCAGTGCTGTATTAACTATAAAAGTCACATCAAATTTAATGGCACTATGTTTATAATTTTCGTAATACTGATGTAACGATATACGAATTTTGGATCTTTGATAGATGTTACTAACATGATAGAGATCTCTCATCACATAATTAATTATCTATATCACAACCTCTGTCGCCATACAAAGATCAACGGGTAGCTTGACTGGCCTTGCCAAAGGCTATTCTTTTGTATTGAAGGTTTATACTGGGGTACACAGGTACTTTATAATTGTTAGCGAAAGAGTCACATGAAATTGTTTGACACTGTTTATCGAAAAGTGAAAATCTCGTGTGATGATAACCAACCGTGCATGAGCCTCTAGCATAACGTGTTTGAAAAAGCCAACTTCTGTCGGATAGGATGACAGCCAATTTGTAGTTGCATAAACGTACTATTCGACCTTTGGGAGCATACTTGATCATGGATTCAATTCTGGGTTTTCAAAACACAGACCTCTAAATGTCCTTGGGCTCATACACGATTGCTCACTGGAAAGATGTCCCCTTTGATATTCCGTAATTTGAGTTTTTGCCATTGATAACTTTATGTTATGGTCTGTTTGATCTGAGCCAGTGAAGAAGTGTTTATGACTGTACTCGTTCCGTCAAGATTAGTTTTTACAGTCAACATTCTTTCTTGTTAACAAACACACAAATCAGCACTTCGAAGGAGACACTGAAACTGGGTTAACTTTGAAGATAGGTTTTTTACCTCGATAGTTATCTAATGGCGAATAATTGTTGCGTCAAGATCGGTTAAAAAGTAATTATGGTGGTAATTTTGGAGATGATAATTATGATGGTGGTAGTGATGGTGATAACGTGGTGGCAATGACTGTGGAAGAAGTTATTGGCGAATATGTACTCAAGTACTAGTAAATTATTCTTGTAACCTCTCTCCCTCCCCCTCCCATACGCATTTTGAGAAGTGATGAAATACAGAAAATGGTTTCTTCGATGCACAAAAAGATTTAGCAAATCAAAGAAAACAATATCGGGTGCAATTCTAATCTACAAGGTAAAAGATCTATAAAGTTTCACCATGATATTACTGCCATAAAACTGTTGACAATATAGAACTCCATATAAATAGCATGATTAGTGTTGATGATGATTGTTGAAGGATAAATTGATAAAGATGAATGATAGAATTATTGATGATGATAGTTGATAGATGATGAATGAAGGAACGTTTTGGTGAGATTTGTGGCCATGATTAAGGAGACATTGATGATGATTCGTGAGGTGATGATTGGTGATGTGGATATTGTTGACGATTTTGTGGTGACGATTGAAGGAGAGATGTGTCGTGATAGCTGTACATGTGGTGGTAGTAACAGCTGAAGTCATAATGTTCACAATGTTGATGGCGACGACTGTCTTTCCTCTACTGCTCGTGCTGTACAATGTTGTGATAATATTTCCACGCACTGATGGGCATGTTAATGATGATTGCTTGTGATATATAGTATAATTTGTTTCATTATAGAAAAATTTACAATCTATTTGTGTCAGTAGTTCTGATCTAGAGATTTGCACATGTACATGTCCTATCCTGAATGCACTCAACCGTGCAAACCACTTCCGACGTTTCGCTCTGCCACCCCCGTGTCCCCAGAGGCAAGGCAACTGAGAATTTTGCCATGTAGTTGTGTGTTGCATATTACAACATGGAAACGCACAAGCGGATCCATATCTAAAAGTACTAGTTGATTTATCTTTACTTAACTAAGTTTTACAGTTTCAGTGAGACCTGTTCCGACAAGGGTAGACATTAAACATTAAGAAATATCGGACTTTGATGTACATGTTTTCTGTTAAGCCCTTCATCTTAAAGAACAATCCATGAGGATTTCAGGAATGAACACACAGTTCCAGTAATTCCATAATTGTCGCAGAAGGCGAGAAACATTGCAATATGTTTCATTTCTTTACATCTACTTCCTTTTACGTGTGTATCCTGCACAACACTTTGGGCGACACGATTGGGGTGCCTATATATAAAGTTTAACTGGAAACTAACAGACTTAAAACATTCGACACCTGAGAATATATTGTTGATGTTTTCAAGCCTTCCAATGATGCCCGGTTATATCTGACTTAAAGGATCAGCTGTCAGTCTTTTTGTCAAGGAGAATCCACCAGTATTATACTTGCTATATTTTCCAACTTTACTACCGTGTTGTACTTGAAACACTGAGAGGGTTAACATTGACTACGGTAAAACGTCTAAAACTTCAACCGAAAAAATAATTATCTTATATTTTTAGAGATTGGTGAGCTTTGATAATTTTAGAATTTTGGAAATTGCCACCAAAACATAAATGAAAAATTTAAATTTTGGAAACTGCTAAAAGTAACAGTCAACATCTTTTTAATTTTTAGAAGTTCGAAATTGTGAAAGTTTTAACGTATTCACTGGTCGGCAAATGTATGTTGAACGCATGACCTCATTGAATTTGCATGGCACATACACTTCTGGAATGTGCAACTGCTGACGAAGGGATGAAAGGTTATATGGGACTGTATGTAGTTTTCTGACTTTGTACGTTTCCTTTCCACAAACATTTTAATAATCTTAATTGCGTTCATTCATCTCCTCCAGCATGTAATGTATGTGGTAGATTAACTACCGTGCAGCAGAGCGTTTAATCGCCGCTCTCGTGTTGCACGTGCTTCAACCTTCCCGACCTCTCAAACCAAAGCTTACATTTTCCGCCAACAATATACTTTCGTTTGGAGTGGAACATTTGAACGAATGGCACATCTAAATGACATGATACCTTCGAAAGGAAAGAATGTGGTTTCTTCATTCCATATTTGAGAAGATTAACTATTTGAAGATTACGTGCTGTAACTAGATATAAGCTCTAGAATGTTAATAAGAAGATAACAATACTGTCGATAACGTAACTGACTCTGTGGTATGGTGGGCTTTAAGGACAACACCGCTATCAGATGTTAGTCTCAGTACAAGATGTCTATCTAGAGAATTCAGTAGTACAGACATGATCGACTGAACCAAGGGATATAGGATCACATCGGCAGTCATTATATATTGTTGGACTAACTTATCACATTTATAGATCAGTTCTAATATTCTGTCATTATCTCTCTCTGTGTCTCTCTGTCTCTCTCTCTCTCTCTCTCTCTCCCTTTTCACTTCCTTTTTCTTTCTCTTATTCTGTCTCTATTTCTTGCTCTCTTTGTCCTACATGTATTTCTGTCATTTTTCTGTTTTCTCTCTCAGAAATCTTTCTTTTTCTCTTTACTTTTTATGACTGCTTTTCTTTCTTCTTGACTTTCTTTTTGTCTCACTCCCTTTTCTCTTCCTCTCCGAGACTCTCTCTCTCTCTCTCTTTCTCTCTCCCTCTCTCTCTCTCTCTCTCTCATTTCTGTTTTGCATTTTCTTCCTCTCCCCTTTGTCTCCACCGTTTTCTTTCTCTGTCTGAAAAAACAATGAATTGCTTAGAGTAGAATTTATTTACCGCGTGCATAAGATTCATTTCTGACTTGATTACCGTTTTGTGTGGATCGAAGTTTCAGGTGCATCTCAGAATAATCGTCAGAAAGTTTTTACCATGACGTCAAAGAACGTATTGACTTTCAGTAGGACATAAAATATCACTTTATGACACAAGGACTCATCGCTTAGCGTAACATCATCTCTAAAATGTTTTTTTACACATGACATTGATTTTTAGATGCGCTTTTATGAAACTGTCATAATCATTATGTCAATATTGCATTAAGTATCGAGCGTATTGTTTCCTCGCTGCAGATGTCGTTCTGAAATTGGAAGTTATTAAAATGGAAGTGAGTTTAAAGGTATACGTGATCTGGTTACTAGTTACTTGTTTCATAGCTTTCTTCAAGATGATAGACACTTAATTTTGTTAAATGCTGGAATGAGTTAGCCATTGCCACGAACCTCAATGAAGGTGTATGTACTTACAAGAACACGCTTAACGAAATTGTTAAAGAGATAACGAAAAACGTCTCTCTCGCAATTATTCTTACTGTTGTCTATCCTACAAGACGTTTTCTTTCCATGCTAGTCGTTGGTACAACTCGTCAAAAACAACTTTAATTGAAAAGTGAAAATAAGTTAATTGTTAGAATGTGTAGCAGTGATAGAACAATAGTCTTGTCCTTTTGTCATTATTTTGCCCATATTTTTATAATTAATTTCAGGGTTTGAGGGATCCTAATAAACATTTGGAAACTGTCGTATGCATTTACTGATGACACATCGTTAAATTATCTCTTAAAATTTTGTTTTCCTTTTCTAACCGCTACATGCACATGATTTCTGCTTCAAAATAACAAAATATTCCTTGTTGAAAACAGCCACATGCTGTTTTATTGGATTCGTCAAATCTCGCGTATTCTCGCGTGGTCACGCACAGGATCTCGTGGAGGGAGAACATTCCAGCAACATACATCTTTACGTATGATGACCCCATTAGAGAATAATGGCTTGTTTTCACGCAGTTTTGAACCGGCTATTGAAATGTTTCCCCAGCTTTCAGTTACCTCCATGACTCATACAAAAATAATTTGCTGATTTCAATATACATGTAAAAGCAAGTTAGGATATTGAGGTCATAAGTGAAGCAAGTCGTACGTAAATAGCATCCCTGATTGACTCACAACAAACGAGGGCGTTCTGAAAAATATTTGTTCAAAACAAATGCATGTAGAATGATACCAGGACAAATCGGAGACAACACCGAAACAAAGAGATACTAGTATGTT
Source organism: Diodora aspera (assembly GCA_031471655.1). Lineage (NCBI taxonomy): Eukaryota > Metazoa > Mollusca > Gastropoda > Lepetellida > Fissurellidae > Diodora > Diodora aspera. The sequence goes on from JAUELE010141884.1 coordinate 23,147, forward strand.
AACGTCAGAAGTGTTTGTGAAATGTACGGAAGCCTTTTAGGGCCACGGTAAACTTTTAAAAACGAACCACCTAACTTGAAAATTCAAGATACTAACTTGACATTATAGATACTAACTTGAACATTCAAGATACTTAATTGACAATTCAAGATACTACATGTGTAAGTTAAAAATTCAATAATTACATGCATGTGTCGTGGG
>JAUELE010141885.1:0-14110 GCA_031471655.1 Diodora aspera
AAAGCGATATCACCTAGGTGATATCGCTTGATATTCTAAAAGCGATATCTCCTGTGGAAGCCAGTTTTGGGGGATAAACGTGTGTAAACATCGTCTGGAGAGGTGAGTCAACTTTGTGTGTATTTCAGTGTTTGGTGTGTGTAAATGACTGTCCGGTTCCGAAAACCGGATTTCTGGATAAACGAGTAAATTAATACAGTAATTATTTCATTTTCACTAAATTTTGTCAAGTAGCCGGGTTTTCCGGATATCTGGAGTCCCGACAAACAGGGCATGACTGTAATGCAATTTGATGTGAAAGGTGCACACTAAGAATGAAGAATGTTTCAAACAATAGAGATTGATAGAAAAAAAACTGAAAGCAACCAATTTTCATTTTAGTTGCCTTGTACAACAAGCATTACATTACAGGGTCCTATTGTTTCTTGGAGACACCATATGCCATTCCCTGATACAAGTAGATGACTAAAGTAATTGTGCTCATCTGTTTACAGCACATGGGGGGCAGGAATTGGTGAGCTACACATTGACAAATATAAGTCGGGATATGACTGTGCAGGACCACACAGAATTCGCATGGCACACCCCACTTGGACCATGCAACTGTTGGCAGAAGGATGAAAGTGTATACGGGACTGTACATTGTGTTCTAACTTTGCACGCTTCCCTTTCAGAAACATTTTAATGATCTTAATTACATTCTTTCAGCAAACATGCTTATATATAACGCATGTGGTAGATTAGTGCAAAAGAGCATTTAGTCTCGTGACATCAACAGGGTTTAAGTTACATTCGTTGGCCAGTATATCACAACAAGAAAGGCATCAAATCACAAAACCGAGACAAACAACAGTTGATCTAGGGGGAATTAAAGTCAAAACTGATGGAAGGACATCTTGAGATTTGCCAATGAAGCTAAGAGGAAGTTGAGAACTGATACCTTCTGATCATGTTCTTGGTGTGCCAGACGGAAGGGTAGGAATCTTTGAGCACCGTCTTATAGTTTCTGTTCAGATCCCGACCTGCCAGGGAGCACCTATAGTTACCAACGATAACACCATCTGGATTCAGCATTGGCACAATCTTGAAGATAAATGTATCACGCAGCAGCTGAAAATAATAATAACATTACTAACTCTTTGGCATCCAATGAAGGATCAAAGCATTCGATTATTATATGTTAGGTCAACTGGGCCAAATGGAGCTAATTGAAATTTCTTTCCTGGGACACAGAAACAAGCCACAACTATTATCAAATTTGCAACCTGACCATTGTTGAATCACAAGTCCGACACCAATTACCCCCACAACTCATTGCCAGTGACTGAAATTCACTTCCTATGGAACACCATGCTACTCCCCAGAACCCTGATAAGGTGACCACACATATGATGGAAATACATATTCACCCCACAGGGCGCTGTCGCCATAGGGTGGCAACAGCAAATCCCACTATATATTCAAAGTTTCTTTATATATATTCATAATGGCTGCCAATATGCTATACAGCTTTGATGAATCTTTCCGGCATATTTAAAAAATTTACTTTCAGGTAATATACTACAACTTTTATATATTATAAAACTTTGATGCCCAGAAGGTTAAAGTAGCTTATGGTATAACTTCCAAAATTTCGATTTTCTAAAAATTCGACTAATGTTGATCGTTATCTTCAGCATGTTTTAAAATTTGGAATTTTTCACTTACATTTGGGTGGCAAGTTCTTAAACTTTGAATTCTAACTTTATCAAAGATCACAAATTTTTCCAAAATGTTGAACACATCAAAAAGAAAAATAATATTTCGGTTCGAAATTTTGGAAGTTTTACTACCGTACTTACTTTAGCATCAGCAGAATTACCAGTGAGGTAGTCTAGGAAGCCCTTCATCATCCAGCTGGAATTACTCTCTCCTGGATGTACTCTCGAGGTGACAACCACTGCCTTCTTGTGCTGAAATCAAATCGAGATAGATTACCATTGTACGTTTCTCAATCTTTCAGCCATAATTTACATGTTGAAAACATAGAAAGAAAACAGTTGGTCAACAGAAAACTGAAAGCAAAAGTTTACATTCTAGTTGGCTTGTATAACAACCACTGAGTTAGTTGGGCCCTTTTTTGAGTGATGCAAAATCATTCTGTTTCTAAGCATTAGCTATTGCAGACTATTTCCAAACAATGTGGGCGTGGGATGGCACAGTGGTTAGCGCGCCGGCACAGCAATCTGCCAGCCTTGGTGGTTGTGATACGAGTCCCACTGGGCACCTCTCTTTCAGCCCGGAGAGACAGGAGCCCCGACACCACCCTGATGATGACGAGACCGTGGTAATGTGGCTGAAAGATTGCAGAAAACCACGTAAAACCCTAAATCACTCACTCCAAACTATGTATAAAATTAAGGCGATTCAATTTCTAACTTCTTGCCAAGCCTTTTCAATCAATATACAAGCCTACACCGGCATACGATACCTTGATATCCTCTGGCATCTGTGAAGGTGATGTGATGGTCAACACGTACACAAGGTTACCGGCCAGTGTCCGACACAATACTCGTTGCTTACAAATACGAGACTTGACAGGATCATTGCTCAGCTCCAGAAGGTAGTCCTGAGCGAAAAGACAATTCAGAATAAGTTACAGACAGTCATGATATATGGAGATAAATGTTATCAGTGTCAAATTCACTTTAAACGAACCACATATTTAAACACAATATGCAATACACTTCAACTTGAGTTGCCTCAGTCTTATATTTTCCAGTGATCTTAGAATGACAATGTTAGGCAAAAAAGTAAATCCAAAAGAGAAAACAGTTTAGAGATGACAGAAAGAGTTGAGTTGGTTTTTCACATTACACAGCCAACTTTCAGCTATAACACAAAATGAAATGTAAGGTGCACATCAAGGGGGCAGATACTTCAAACAGAGATCAATAGAAAAAAAAGTGAGAGCAAAAGATCCCCATTTTAACTGCCTTGTACGACAAGCAATGGGCGACTGGGGCCTTATTCTTTAACATGACAACATGCCACCCCCTAGCCTTATTCTTTAACATGACAACATGCAACCCCCTAGATATCCCATCCACAGTTTGACAGAACAAAAAGTGAAAGTTCCTATTCAGTTTTTGCATAACTGGAGATCTGACAGAGACAGAGCCCAGGCATGATTTTTGAAAGACCCTGTAGCCTTGACCTTGAAGTCCATGTTACCCAGAAACAATGCCAAGTGAAATACTTCCTGGATCCATATTATGACCACTTTTGGAGAAAAATTAAACAATGATTGATTAAATAATAATTAATGATTTTTGAAAGACCCTGTAGGTTGACCTTGAGGTCCATATTATCCAGAAACAATGCCAAGCAAAGTACTTCCTAGATCCATGTTATGACCCCTTTTGGAGAAAAATAAGATAATTATTTCAAACCGAGAATGAAATTTGGACAGAGAAACAGGATGACTGCATCAGGTTGCAACACAGAAAGGTCTGTATAATTTCATAAAATGACACAATATCAATCTTCAAGAACTTGATGCAACAAGAATGAAAGCATATTTGCACAGAATTTAAACTATGGCACACCAAAAGGCTTTTGTAATACGTTGATGCATTCAAAACACTGTTAATACCTGGAGATCTGTGTATGTGTATGGGTAGCAGTGAGCAAAGTACACTGTGTCGTGGTTGTGGTTCATCTGTGATGTCCAGGACAGGGAGTAGAATGGCTTGTCACCTTTGGATGTGTCATACCTGAAATTAGTCAAGCTGATTTTTTCACATTGCTTATGTTTAACATTGCATTCAGCTAGGACTAGAAATGATGTAGAGATGCACAAAGTGGGAGATGATAAAGACTCACGGTTCTTGCTTGTATCCAGCTAAAAAAAGTAAGACCTTTTGAAATGTTCATGTTTCAAACATAAGACCTTTTAAAGCTGAGATGTGTTATCTGTTCTGAACCAGGCTGCTGTTTTGTGGTGCAGATGGTCTTAAATGTGAAAGTTCAGAGTAATCACTGCTGTATTTCAATAAATATTCTAAAGCTTTCTGAACTGAAAACCTGTACGCAAGGATTTCTAGCTATATTTCAGTTCGCATGACAAAATCATGTGACCGATGATGGATACAAATTCCCCCATGTAGACAGTACCTAATGTATGCAAAGACCCACCACGACCAAAAAGTAAGACACTGTAAGACCTTTTCCCTTGTAAGCAAGAAAAATAAATATTTTTAAGGCCTTATTTTGGGAAAATACAAACTAAGACCTTTTAAGACTTTGTAAGACAGCGCAAGTTCCCTGAGATTGATAGAGAAAGATGGAAAGAAAAGTTAAAACAAAAGATTACCATTTTACTAGTCTCCTTGTGTGACACTAAACTGGCCATCAGCCATACCACAATCAAGAGCAAGATGCACATGAATGGAATAGAGTTGAGAAAGATGTTGATAGTTACAAGTAGAAGGTACTACAAGCACTGGCTAACTGGGGATTTTTGGATTACAACTGAACTGAACAGAACTGCTCAATTTACATTCGGAAGGCACTATTTCTGCTGAGATAATCAATTTATTCTAAATTTATCACAAATCTGAAAACAGAATTGCTACAACTTTGAAAAATGTTGATTGCCAGAGTTGTTGCAGTTTCCAAAATTTTAAATTTTTCACTTACTTTTTGTTGGCAATTTCTAAAATGTTTAGTTCTAACTTTATCAAAGATCACTTATTTCGAAAATTCAAACACATCAAAAAGTAATTATTTTGGGGGGTTCGAAACTTTAGTAGTTTTACCGTATGTATGTGTGTGGATTAAGACCAATGCTTACTGATTCTAATCAACAGCCATATTTAGTGTTCACAATCTTATCAAAATGAGTCCATGAGTTGCAAGGACAATATTTCAGCCTTAATACAATGTGATGTGCAAGTTGCACACAGAGGGAAAAGATAGTTCATAGAACATATCAATGGAAGGAAAAGTGAAAGCAAGATGCCCATTATAGTTACCTTGTACAACAAGCATTGGGTTGCTGGGCCCTATTCTTCCTAAGCGACACATCACTTCCAAGTAGCAAATGCAATTTGAATTGGTGCACGTACACTGAAGCTTAGTGTGCCAACAGTATTATTACCTGAGATTGTTCCTGTAGTACTTGATATCCGTCCCTGTTCTCACCCAACCCACTTTCTTCTGTAACGCATCTTTCTCACTGTACATCAAAGGCTTCATGCCATAGTTATACAGACTGTCAGTCTGCAATAGAATAAATACATGATTGAAGAAATTAAGCTCAGCTCATGTCACATATTGACTTGAAGGAGTACTGGACTTAGGCTTGGTCATAGTGCTGTAGTTTATTGATTAACCCTAGAGATTCTAAAATTTAGGGGGGGGGGGGGCGGTTGCAGAAGTGTGGTGAGGGCAGGCCATAAAAATAAATTATATCCAGAGATATTCCATTTTCAAAAGCACTTAAAAAGGATATGCTTCTTTGTAGATGATTGTCTTCAGTGCTGAGCGTAAACTGCCGCCATCACGACACTGCCCGACTTTAACTGGAAGTACATTTTATAGAAGAGGACCTGCTCTCCTAAACATTCTTTCTTTACAGACATATAAGGAGACATAAAAGCACTGACTCACTTTCAGACATGACATAAGGTGATGTGCAAGAAGCATAAAGGTGAAGAAGAATGATCGACAGAGATCGACAGAAAGGAAATTGAAGCAAAAGATTCCAATTTTAAAACAAACACTTTGCCTCTTGGGCATTGTTCTCATTAAAGGCTTCATGCCAATCTGAAGAACAATGGATCACAAAAGTATAACAATAAATAATGCATAACTGTAATAGTGTCGTTCAAATCTTATTTATCACCGTTTTCATCCAAAATATCAACATACCTTCATCATATTGACAATGGTGAACCTGTACTTGACATTGGTCTTGGTATTTGCCACCCGGAAGTAGAACCACTGAGTATGTTTGTTTGTATAGAGGTCATACCTCAGCCACAACTCATAGTCATACTCCCCTCTGAAATAAAAGGCTACAATGTACAAAGTTCATTAATATTAATACTGTCAGCATGCTGCCAAACTGTCACCTACACACAGAGCCGATAGTGGCCTTAATGTGTCATGAGGGTTAAACACCTTTGTAGGCCTCTTGAATCAAAATCATTGATTGCCATATTTAAGATCATCTAGCACTGCAGCAGGTTTCTTGGTTGAGTAAATAATGGCATAACAACACATTTGTATTAATAAAAGCTTGAACTTTGTGGTGTAATTTAGATTTGTTTTTGACTGAGCACCAGATCACATGTCTCTAGGAAAAGCCTTCAACAGTTAAATCTTGTAAATACGGTAAAACTTCTAAAATTTTGAACTTCTAAAATTTTGAAGGTGCTATTTCCGTCAAGATAATCAATTTATTTAACCTATAAAAATTCGATTTTTTTTTCGAAAATCCAAAAAAAGAATTTCTAAAAATTCGAATATTTTCAAAAATCGGAAAAGCGAGTTTTAAAAAATGGCGATTGTTACCTTCAGCAGTTTCTAAAATTTCAAATTTTTCACTTACATTTTGGGGGCAATTTCTAAAATTTCAAATTCTAACTTCCAAAAATTCAAACATGTCCAAAAGTAATTATTTTTTTCCTTCGAAATTTTAGCAGTTTTATTGTAGGCACCAAGACATTAGCCCTTTCCTCTACAGCTGTACTCATTCTGGCGCCTACTACTACAGGGATACAGAGCCTTGCAGTACACATCCACTTGTGTACAGTAATATGTCAATAACAACCAGGTGGAGCGGTACTGAGAGATGATCCTCTTTCAAACTCTAGTCTACGCTTTTGTAAAATCCTTCAGTGGACTGCAACAAAACTGTATCAGGATCTAAGCAGTGAAAGGGTTAAAGTTACTCAACTACACTTTACAAAGAGAGAATTAGTTTAAGGGTCATTCAACTGATATGCGGGTCTCTCTGACATACTGGTTCATGCAAGTTTTTATAAAAATGACATAAAAGTTTTATGGTAAGCGAACTCAAGGTGACTGCAGAAGGGACTAGAAATGTGAATCACGTAAATGAATACGAGTTGTGGATGCTACATGGATACATGTAGATAGTATATAAGAGATACATTCTTCCTTCTGGAGATATCATTTTTCACAATATTGAACATATTTTTCACATTAAAACTTCTACAACTCAACCCTCAAGCAACATTTGCTTACACTTGTACAGCTCTGGCAAGGTTTCCACTTTCAAACCGAGACTCAAACACCAGGGCTGCATCTTCCTTCGTCTTCGGCATATAGGCCACTTGTTCACACCCTGTTCGACATCCTCCCACACGTGAACGCACAAACTGAATAGTAAAAGTAGTCAAAATTACTGACCGAAAAACCAGTTGTCCCTCCTGGTCTGGTCTGGTCCAGTCCACTGCCTGTAATAATTGTCCCCTCTGGTCCAGTCCACAGTTGTGCCCTAGTTCCGTTCACTGCCAGTAACAGTTGTCCCCCCTGGTCCAGTCCACTGCCAGTAACAGTTGTCCCCCCTGGTCCAGTCCACTGCCAGTAACAGTTGTGTCCCCCCTGGTTCCGCCCACTGCCAGTAATAGTTGTCCCCCCTGGTCCAGTCCACTGCCAGTAACAGTTGTTCCCCCTGTTCCAGTCCCAGTTATAATTAGGTCTGCCAATATCAGGTGTTAACCTTCATATGCTGAACAGGCAACTTGGGTTGTATGCTCCCAAGGGAGTTATAAATGGTCATGGCATGTAAAATGCCCACATAACCAGGTAATAACTGACATGTGTTTAGAACATGCATGATTAGTTTGGATAAGGCACTATACTGATAATGGATTATTATTATTATCATCATTATTATTATTATAAAATATAACTTACAAAAGAGTTCTTTGGATCATAGTTGAAGACTACTTTTCCTCCAGCATCTTCACCCCGGCACATTGGTGTCTTTTCTAAGCCACCTGAAAATTAATGTACATCACGTGACACCATCTTTCAGTTATACATCACAGCAACATCTACAACCCTCTTGACCCATTCACACACCTGTACAGGAAGCAGTAAGTTTAACAAACTGAATGAAGGCTGTCTTTATTCCTAAAATAATATCTAAAACAACTTCTTTTTGTCAGCACATATGAATGCATTGCAAATATACTGTTTACAAATAGGGTATGTGTGTATGTGAACTGGGGCAGGTCACATTGTTGTTCGGGTCTCTCTCCAGGCCAAAAAAGTAGAGATGATGTTTTAGATTGCAAGAGTTGAGTTGAAATTATGTTTTACGTTGCAAGGGCAATATTTCAGCCAAAACGCAACACGATGTAGGTGCACATCGAGCGAAAAGATAGTTCATAAAAGGGATCGATAGAAAGGAAAGTGAAAGCAAAAGATCCACATTTTAGTCACCTTGTACGACAAGCATTGGGTTACTGAGGCCCTATTCTATCTATGTGACACCACTTTACTCCCCGGAAGCCCCACGCGGTTAGATTGCAAGAGCAGTGCATGTTGTGCAAGGTGCACACCAAGGGGAAAAACTGCATAAAAGGGATCAATAGAAAGTGACAATAAAAGATCCCATTTCAGTTGTCTTGTAGGACAAGCATTGGGTTACTGGAGTCCTATTCTTTCAAAGTGACACCACATCACTCCTTGGTCCAGGCTGAAAGGGGTGTGTTTGGATAGAATTTGAAATAAGCTAACAGATTACTTGGGCAAAACTCCAACCACTGCATTTTACCAGTCGCTTTTTTCATGCCTGGAGATGCAGGCATTATTTAAAGAACAGTATTTATAAACCTTTAATGGTTATTGGATACAACTCACTTTGCTTGTAAAAAGGCTCAGGTTCTGTTGGCACATAACGGATGTGTTTCACTTTGGTGTCTTGAACTTGAAGGTCTATTGGCCTGCAACAAATGAAATACTTTACACAGTTAAACAATGTCGAATTAGCACAGCTGTATCACCTTATAACTATGTTTACTATACTTTACATGAATATATTATTGAGGTTACCCTTCAAAGAGCCAAAGGTATGACTTCTTGGTTTTACAAAATATGAATTTCAATGAGTCACAGTATGACTCCAGTATTATGGGATGTACACAAACTGAACAAGAGAAGACAATCAGAATCAACCTTGTGTGTTTCCAGACCCTTTCCCCCTCCCCAAACTCCACAAGGTAAAGTGTATTTTGTGTGAGGTGGAACAAAATGAAGTCTAACCAGGTGAAATACTCATTATGTTTTTTTTGTCAGACGAGCCTAGCGTGGCAGAGTTTTATTTCAAGAACTTATGTTATTTTCAAGAAAGGGGAAGAAAGAGGGGATTATGGACGAGTAATAGAATGCAAGTGAGAAAGCCAGTTCTTGACCGCCATGGAAAATATTTGTACACAGACACAGAACTGGGAGGCAGGTGCGGGAGGTGGAGGGGGATAAGAAGCTTGAAGTTCACTGCTCCCTCAAAGTCTGACTGTGCTAATACACCTATGTATACAGGTGACTAGAGCCCGTGTTACATCTAGGAGCACAGAAGTGCACTTTTTACATTGTAGGATATTGAGAAACCACAAAATTACCCACCATCTTGCTGCCTGTTGTGGACCTGGTTCTTTGGCCAAAGCATAAAGATTCCTTGGTTCTCGTAATTTTGGTACCTGAAATATTTGGCAGAATAATAATGTTATTTTCTGTTGCATTTAGTCCAACCAGTGAAAGTTACCTTAAACCTCAAGATGCACACCCCATTTGAAACGATAAGCTGCATTAAATAACTGTGTAATATGAAAACTATGAGTGTATTTGAAGCCAAATCGGGTGAGTAAATCAGAGGACAACATCCTCTTTGATCAAACCTGTGTGTGTGTGATACCTGAACTAGGTACGGTACACCTTTCTATCGATTCCTATTTATACTGTCTTCTCCCATGGCCCACACTTTACACAACATATTACCCATGCAACCCCAAACAATCAACTCTTCTTCGATCATATATCATTGAGTGAGTAAGTGAATTGGGGTTTTACGCAATTTTCGGCAATCTTTCAGCCACATCACCACGGACTCACCAACACCACGTTGGTGTCAGGGCTCCTGTCTCTCCGGACTGAAAGAGAGGTGTCTGGGCGGGATTCGAACCACAACCGTCAAGGCTAACCACTGTGCCATCGCGCACCCACACATCATTGAAAAAAATTTCTTAGAAATGATACAAGCAAATATTTTCATCAATAAAGTTAATGTGTAGCAATATACAGCCATTGAGGTTTCCTGTCAATCACAGCTGCGTATGAGCGGTGCCACTTCCTTTCTTACCAGTTGTACAAACCGGAGAACCGATGTTAGGAGTCTTAATTCTGGTGTTTTATCGTTTGCTCAGCAAAGTAAGAAGACTAGGAGCGACTTACAACCAAATACACTTTTTCCATACATAAAACTGGGTTAAACACTCCACTGCAAACTTGTAAACTTGCACAATATAAAGTTCAAAGTTTTGTCCACTTATCTTGTGTACTTGTGTTAAAGTTTTAAACACATTTGTAACTACACTTTCAACAGTATCACTCAACTTTAATATTATTTCATAAATTTCAATACACTGTACATTAATATCTTTGTCCAGCAGTCCAGGCAGTTCTCATTCACAGATAACAGGAATATATTTTTGGAATCAAACTGACCAAATTTATCTTAGAAATACCCCAAAAGCGTAAACTTTTAGAACAAGTATGCAATAGTTTCAAATTTATTTAGAGTACAGTATCACCTTTTCCATCTTTTTTACAAGGCTCAAAAATGAATTCTTGCCCTTACCATTCTTCCTGCTTCATAGCTGTAGACCAACTGGGTTGTCCGTAGCAACTCTTCCTGAAGCTTGTTGTCTGGAACATAGTATCACAGAATTAATCTCTAGCTAACTTGTAGGGATAAGAATAGTTTGCTCCTGAAACTGTTTGCCTTGAAACTGATCAAAACTAATGGTACATGACAAAGTACTTTGGTGAGGCAAACAAACTCTACAGAATGCTCAAATCAATAGGGACAATCAAACAACCAATAATCAACCAGGTTCAGTGTTAGGTTCAACAAATGTCAGCTCTTGATGGAGAAGGTCAGAATATATGTCATAATTGTGTTACAAATTATTGCACTTATTAGCCAATATCGACATAATGCAACTTCAGTTGCTTTGAGAAAGAAATCCTAGAATAGTATGACACATGATGATGTTCTTCAGAAAGGCAAGGCAATGCAGTTTCACCAATAGAGCATTGGGAAATAACAGATAGAATGCATAGAATGCATATGGTTTGACAGATCTATCTACTTCAACTCACAGCGCCAATGAATGATGACATTCTTAAGGAAGGGGATGCAATTTCACCAATAATGTTTTGAGAAATATATGATAAAAAGGTTTCACAGGTCTTCTTCAACTCATGGCGTCAATAATGATGCTCTTCAGGAAGGTAATGCAGTGGCACCAATCATGCTCTGGGAAATAAGTGTTGGAATGATTTAACAAGTGTTCTTCAACTCATGGTGTCAATGATAATGTTCTTCAGAAAGGTAATACAATTTCACCAATAATACTCTGGGAAATATATGATAGAATGGTGTAACATGTGTTCTTTTCATGGTGTCAATGAAATTCTTCAGAAAAGTACTGCAGTTTCACCAATAATGCTCTGGGAAATATATGATAGAATGGTTTAGCAGGCCTTCTTCAATTCATGGCATCAATGACATTTTTTCAGAAAGGTAATGCAGTTGCACTAATAATGCTTTGGAAAATAATGATAGAATGACAGGTTTTATATTCTTCAAGTTATGACCTCAATGACGAGCCTCTTCAGAAAGGTAACACAATTAAGACTGGTACTGCTCTGGGAAATTAATGACAGTTGTTGAATTGATTTGGGTTCTTCAAGTCATGAAATACAATCATAGTTTCACTGATATTTTTTCTGGAAATAAATGATAGAACTGTTCTACATGTGTTGTTCCCATAATAGTAAGTACTACATGTGGTACAAAATGATCCCCCTTTTCACAATGAGCCTGAAATACTTTTGTCTGTGTTCTTTTTCAAGCTCTTCTTCAAACTGAACCATCTAGAACCCAAACTCACTTCAAAGCAGAGAAAAACATTTAAATGCAATCAAATTATTATGTAATTTGTTTCAGCCCAAAGCTCCAGGTGTAACTGGAAAAAATTAGGGCTTGAAGGTTTTATTTTCATTTATCTTTCACAAATTGTAATTGTTTTGTCCATCTGATTGGGTAGGGTTAGACTCACATTTAGTGCCAGAAATATTAATCTACAAAAATATTAAAATACTAAAACCAAAAAGGAGCCCAGGGATATTCGTAATTTCGCCTGAGATGAAGCAGATTTGGACAGACCCTAAAGCTGAGAAATCCTAGACTTGCTTAATATCTAGATTTGGGCAGGCTCCATTATCTTTGTATGCTTTAGGGTCTGGGCGACAGACTAGGGTAGTGTCAGCAGTGATCTTTGGGGCTCTAAAGGCTTAACTCAGACATCCTTTCATGCCCTTGGATATAGAGCACAGAAAAGTAATTATGTTACTTCAGGGTGCTAAACACACAAGTTTCTTTTTCCCATACCAAATAGAATCTCCATGACACCAAGGCTGTATAAAATATCAACTATGTGGTACCGATACATTGAATTGACAGTTGAGTTATTTCAGGAACTTTAGATTTTACTTTTTTTAAGCAATCCTTGGACAGTAGCAACTTGACAAAGGAACAATTTCCATGCAAGGAAAATAAACTGACCACCAGCTGACCACAGTAGGAAGTGCATTCATGTCATGGTAGATTCCAGTGCAGGTAACAATGCTTTCCTGGATCCTCAAGAGGATTCTCAGGAACATGCAATTAATCAGTAATGTATCATTAAGCCTATAAGGTTATGAAAGGGTAGATTTAAATATTTCAGTAAAGCTTTCCTTCTGCAAGATTTGTCATGGTTTTACATCACTCATAAAAAATGTATTGTCATTCAGAGTTCGTACAAAAGTACAGAGAAATGAGTGAGTGAGTGATTTGGGGTTTTACATGGTTTTTGGCAATATTTCAGCCACATCACCATGGACTCATCAACATCACATCGGTGTTGGGATTCCTGCCTCTCTGGGCTAAAAGAGAGGTGCCCGGCGGGACTCAAACTCAGACTAGGCTGATAGATTGATGGACCAACACGCTAACCACTGCTTCATCCATACAGAGAAATCATTCTTCCATGTATTTTAAAACTTGTGAAACATTTGGAAATAAATAGTGTGGCAGCCTATGCAAAACACAGTAGAGCTGCAAATTCAATGATTTTCCAGGTCGATCTGTTTCCAAAAAAGTCCATTTTAATTTCCATGACTTCCAGGCCGTGAAAATTTATTATGAAATTTAAGGATTGTTCCAGGTTTCCACATGGTGTGTGAACCTTGGTCATTGACAGGAAAGATTGAGTAATTAATTTTGAATTTAACATGACTCCAGGCAATCTTTCAGCTATATCACCACGGTTTCACGTATACCATGTCAGTGTTAGTGGTCAATCTCTGTGCTGAAAGAGAGGTACCCAGATCCAATTCAAACTCAAAACAGCCAAGTTTGATAGATTACTGGGTCCACACACTAACTACTATATTTCAGACCTGGCAGGAATGAAAATACTCAGAAACTTATAAATACTGGTAACCAAAACTCTTGTCTAAACATGGAACAATAAAACCACAATTATTCAGGACAATGTTGTGTATTAGTTGGGTTTTCAGTCATTAAACAACACTAACATCTTCAATAATTGATCAGTTGTTAAAGATCCACTACAAAAGCTAGACACACGATGCTCTCCAAAATATTTCACTTAATGCCAAGCAGATCATACTTCTTTCAGAATCTTCATGTTTAACCACTTAGTGACAGGACCCGACATATTACGGAAAAAAAATTTTTGGCTTAATGACGGGACCGCAATTTTACGGAGGGCTATTTGCCCCCGAACGTCTCCAGGACGGGACC
>JAUELE010141995.1:0-14110 GCA_031471655.1 Diodora aspera
AAACACTTTTATAATGTCTGATTGATAGTTTATGTTATTTATTTCACACAGAACGCACCGACATAATTTTGAGCTTGTGAACACGTATCCAACTTTAAATTAATGTTTGTAATTCGAATGATTTTAGATTTTAATGTTAAATCTATATACTTTCTCCCGCTTACACAAGGTGTGTTGTTCCATCAAGACAATGCACTTGTTCACAAGCCGATGGTGGTGATGAAGGCAATCCATGATTGCGGCTTCGAATTTCTTGAATCATTACCATATTTACCAGATTTAGCTCCGTCAGACTTCAATCTTTTCTTTAAATCTGAGGAAAGAACTAGCTTGTCGTCACTGTGCCAACACCGATGACGTTATATCAGTAGTGGGGCTGTTTTCAGGGTAGCTAATGAAGCACCGTAAGGAAAATTGACTATGTTGAAATAAAAATGCTACTGACTTTGTACAAGTCGTTCCCAGTTGGGCATGGAACTTTTCAACCAACCCTCGTATGTTGTATATATTCACAGTGTTTTATCTTGACAAAATGACAACTCATGACAGCAGAGATGGGACAACACATGGGATCAGGGATTTAATAATGTCCTCCTTTATTTTTGTAGGTTTTTTTGGACGTTAGTATATTTGGGATGCGACTAAACTAGCACTAGTCAAGGCAATTCCGACACTGTATTTGAAGTGTCTTTTTGTAATATAAGACTATACACCAGCACTAGTCAAACCACATGCTGCACTGTAATAACATGTGGGTGTTATGCAAATATTTACCAAGCTTTGCGTAACGGCAATGGCTTTTAAGAAAATGTACAGGCGGTTGTCCTGAAGTCTTGTCTGTTATTCTAGTCGTGTTATGTCTGAGCCCTGAAGTTTGTCTAATCTTTGAGATCATCCTAGAAATGTCAGTGTGGCAATAGGGATCTGTCGCATTAACTTATTCTCTATTAAATCATCTGCTCGCTTGCATTTTTAAACTCCAAACATATGTATGGATTAAAGGTAAAATGTTTCAAGTTTCTTGCAGATGACATAGTAACGATACATTATTCCTGCGTCCTTCTTTCTTTGTAGACCATACTAGTAGCATTTAACCTGGAAGTTTTAAAAGTTTACAATTGTAGAACGTTATTACTCTTAATACTTATATAAAACAACAAAAAGTAGGATTACGAACCAGTACCAGCAATAGCAAACCAACCATCTAATGTCATGAACAGTACTTACGTATAGTCCTGACCTTTTCCCTATTGAATCTGCCGTGGCGTCATTGTCAGACGCGTACGCCAACGCAAAAGAAGAACATCACTGAGAGAATGAACTCGGTGTTGTTCTTACTGATCGATGGAATAGAATATCGACTATGAATACTTCAGACGATATTGCAGCCATAACGCAATGTGAAGTGCTCACCGAAGGAAACAACACGTCATAAAGGGGATCGACAGAAAGAAAAGTGAAAGCAACAAATCTCCATTTAAGTCACCTTATACGACAAGCATTGGGTTACCGAGGCCCTATTCTTCGACTGTAACAGATTACACGGGGCCTGGAGGGAATTTTGTGCTGATTCTTGTTTTCAGTTTATTTGTACAGAGTATTATTGGGGCTTACGAGTGACTTTGAGTAAAGCATTTAAAATGATACTCTGTTGTTTTCACTTCTCTTTACTTGGTGAACCGTTTGGATACCAAGTCCCGTTCTGCCTTAGTGATAACTGGTGTGACATTCAAGATGCATACGTCATCAATTTGCCAATGTGCGCAATACACGCTCGATCGTTTAGAAGACACCAACAACCAAAGGCGTACAAGTCGGCAAGGGAGGGGGGGGGGCAAAATAACTGGGGCAACAACGCCCAAGGATTCGGGCACAGCAGAGTATCAACGTTTTTTTTGTACTGGGTGGTCATTGTTCGGCAAGAAGGTCACTGTCCCTCCAACTCCGAGTGCCCAACGACTATACCACCATCAAATCAAAATATATTCTTGACCTCACATGTTATATCACTTTGTATGGGTTTGTCTTGAATATGATTACTTCAAGTATTTGTCAATTGTACCCAATAGTGCCGGATTAAGCTAGTGCGGGGCCGGTAGCATACATTGGTAGCAAGAGACCCTAGATACGTGCATATTAAAACAGATAATTTCCTTGAAAACAAACCGTCCAGATGTTTCACAGAGCGTGGGTCGCCGATAACCTTATTAGTCCCGTTGATACATTTCGTGTCAGAAAGAGCTTTGAAATCGGGATAACTTAAGGTAACTACATGTATTTGGAAGTTGTAGCGCGAAAACAATATTTAAGTTCACTGGGTATACAATGTACATATTCTGACTACTTACCTCTCCCACACACTACAATTGTACCAGCGTCCAAGATAATGTTTTGGGTATTTACTCACGCATTTTTACTGGATATTTGAATTTATTCTTAGCTAATCAGCTGTATTGAATATGCTCTATAGGGTATCTGTACTCCCAATGAATCCACTTTATATAGTATTTCAGACTTACTGAGACTTATTTATTAGACAAAACGACTTTCGTCCATTGGTGTGATTCCTGTTATTTTGGACGAAAGCTTTAACGAAGTCACAAATACTCCAGATTCCGAGGATGACAAGAAGAGTATCCTAATGAAACCGCCAGGGTATTCCATAATAACAGTGTAGGGACACCTTCAGAGAATTTCAAGCGAGAGTATCAAAGGTGTAAACTTCTCCTTTACAAAAACACTGAACTTGCTGGTTGACCATTGGGTCTGTCCAATACTCAAACAAAATATACATGTAGTATTTTAGATCAAACTTAATTTACAAAGCATCTGAGCCCTAGCTTAGCCCAATTGTGAATATGGATGAACATTTAGTGCTGATATAATTGCATTACTAATTTTACAATGCACATCAATAAGTCTGAAACTTATTCATCATCAAACGTTATCCCTCAAAAATATCTATTTAATCTTCTTCATTTTGCTCATAGTTATAGTCATCATCAACAAGGGCACATTATGATAATCAGTTCAGCTTTTCCATTTATCAGTGTGATATCTTGCATATTTCATCAAACACAAGATGGAAAAGGCGGCAGGTATGTCTAATGTCACAACAGGTGCCAATTCATTGCCACCCACCCAGTCTTCATTCATGGTCATCTTGAGATGGCATTATCGGACATGCAATGGTTGCAAGGCCCCAAATAATTGCCTGATGATGGCTCCCAAAACTGATTGATGGAGGACTCAAACAGTTCAACTTTTCAAATTCCGCTTGATTGTGTTTTAAAAAGAGGTATGAAAACAGTTTGAATAAGATATCTATGATGTTGAACCCCAAGCAATCATCTGCGTTGCAATGAAGACAGACGCCAGCCAGTCAGTGCACCTATATTGATTGATATTCCGAATAGGATCTATAACAAACCCAAAGACGAGATACACTTGGCTTGGTGTGACCATTCCATTTATAAAAGAGGATGACACATCGGAAAGCCCAGGTGTCAAACATTAATCGCTGTTGTGAGCACCTCATATTACTTAGATTAAAGTTGTCCTCTATTGAAGATAGGAAAACCCTGAACAGTCGGCAAAGAAATTGTTGGTGGTGCAAAAGGACATGAGGTAAGAGATTTCAGGCTTTATCAATGAGTATCCCATGGTTAGACACCCATGTATCAATCGCCAAAAGCAAACGGTAAAGCAACTCTTTTTCTGGCAGGACATGTTGCGAGAGAGATAAAACGTGTGCCACCAAGTGCAAATGCTGCCCAAACATGCACGACAGGAAATCAAACAACCAAGGTCCTCTGCAGGAGTAGCAAAGTGGTGAACCACTGGCACGTATGAAACATGATATCATAGGGCTATTCCCATATAGTCCTCAAAGGGCAACACATCTTTGCTAGTTATCATCGATCAGTTCACAAGTGGATGGAAGCCTATGGTATTCCGGATCAAGAAGCCGGAACAGTTGTCTAGGTATTTCTGAAGTAGATCATTACGAGTTAAAGGAGTACCATTGGAGGTGTATACGGATCAGACACACACATCTTGACAGCTTGCTGTGCAAAAGGGTATGCACGTTACATGGCAGTCATAGTTAGAACTAGTCCTTATCATCAATCATCCAACGGGTTAGTAGAGCGGTTCCATCGCAAACTACTCCAGACGTAGCTATACTGCTGGGGTAAGGAGGAAAGGAACGTGGACGATCGTCTTCCAAACCTAACGTCAGCATACTGGAGCACACCTCGGAGTACCAATGTCTGACTGATGTTCGGGCGGGAACGGTTTGAACCTAAATCGGTTATTCATGGTACTGTCCACATTGCCTCAGCACAAAAGGACATGACCTGTGTGAAGTTTTAAAAAGGGCCATAGAAAGAGACTCCCAGATGGTTAACAATGCTTTGAAACAAAGTTAAAGGAAACAAACACAACTGTATGACCTCTGGGTCGGAGTGTTGGTGAGGGAAACCACAAAAAGGGCAACTCACCCAAGATATAGCAGTTGTGGAAGGATCCATGCGTAGTCAGTGTTTTATGAAATCTAAAACAGAAGAAAGTACTAAGGTCCTGTACCTCAATAGACTGAAGCCATATTTCCTTGAATGTGTTCCCTACTTGGTGCCCAGGGCTAAGGAAAGAAACAACATATTCATCAGGTAAGAAGTTTTCTCCAGAAGCCATTGCGGGATGTACTGAAATGGTACAACAGCTCGAGGACTTCCAATGCAGTCAAGACAACCTTTCATGACAATCACCTAAAGACCCTGTAAGCGACCCGAACAACCAAATTGCAAAGTCATTTTCACTGGAGACACAGTGACACAGTGGAACCTAACGAGTGATTCCCGGTCAACAAAGCCAGACAGGATCCAGGTTCCTGAAGGCACACAGACCCTGAGAGTATGCAGGATGCAAATGAAAATTTCAGCAGGAAGGGAAGGCAAATCAGCAAGATCTCCCTTGATCCTGTTGTAGGACGAAAAACCGATTAAATTCATGTCTGAAGCCAATCACGTGTTCTATCACCTTTCACAGCTTGTGGCTACATCCACGACACCGGGAATAATGAAAACGCCACAATATTTCAGCCTTAGACCTGCAAAAGAGACGCAGGAGTGAAATGTAATGTTATGTGAGCTTTCCAACATCTACAACATAATGAAAGAGTCTGGTAAGTCTGCTTAAGGACTGATCGGGAGACATAAAACCCTTGAAAATACAGCTTGCTTTCCATCGCTTGTAACTTTAAACAGAACAAGATGAAAGCTTGTCAATATATTTTTTATTAAAGCTTAAAGTTCCTTTTAAACGACTCATTTGGTGGTTTGCTTTCACCACTAAAGTCCCACGGGACCTATTTTTGTTGCACATGCTCCCAGACTATCAACAGAAAATTATTTTTCTGCAGGTGTTCATATCATAGCGAATTAATTGTGGCTTTAATTCGTGATGGATCACCCCCAGCATCAATCGGTTCCCCTTCCAGTAGGGTTACAAACAATGTGTGGAGATCAGCTTTCAGTCGGATGATGTCTGCAGTACTTTAAGCAACGATTTGCAAATATATTTGAGTTTTGTTAGCGCACTTTTAATTACGTTTTAATCGAGGGCTTTACGCAAATCTGGGGAACTGTAAATACGGGAGCGACTATTTGATTTTTATTAGGGGGGGGGGGGTAGATTTTGCAAATTAATAGTTTGCAGAGAATTTTGGAGAAAAAACGTAATTCGCCTTTCCAGTCCCCTGAATCCTCACCTGATTTCTTTGGTTCCTTCCCCGTCTGTAATTGCTTCCGTCGACTCCGTCATTATATTGTCTTATTTGGAAACCCTACTCCCCATCCCATGGTCGTTCTCTAACATAACACCCACCGGAATATACACTGCCGGGCAAAAAAAGATACCAAGATTGTGAGAGACTATTGAATAAGTTCACAATTGCGTTGGATATGCAAGAGATATCCCTTCAAGATTAGGAAGTTTTATCAGCGATATGATGTCAATCAAATTACACTTGTTGAAATCCTAGCATCCTTTTGATCAGCTATGACAGACGTAAAGGAAAATAACTGAAATAATTTGGTATAGTTTCTTTTGCCCGCCAGTATAGTAACAAAGCAAGTGTTAAACAACTGAATTGGAATTGATAGCTTGCATGCAGTTAGTGCGGGATCCTTGAAAATATAATTTCTTTCGGTTGAGGTACGAATTAGAATGAAATTGTTTTCCCCTGGGGTAGGAAACTACAACCCCTAGGGGACGTAAGTGGTACAGGGTAGCGGTAGCCAGGAGATAATTATTGTTAACGGTGTTTGGTTGTACCACGAGATGTGAATTTATTCTCTGTGCGGACGCTTACAAAAGTTTCAAGTTTGGTCATTCTGGAGTGGTTAGAGGTACTGTTTCGTTTTTCACCAAGTTGGACGTCCGATATATGGATCTGACAAGCTGATACGTATCTTGGTTGAGTTGATACAGATGGCTAATGATTCTGAATGATACGCATATTTAAAGAGGTAAGGAAATGCGTCAATGACTCCTTGAAATGTTGTGATGGTTCGCGAACACAGCTGACGAGTCTTTGTAATACGTGGATGTACTGGTATGAGATGCATATAGATGACGAGCCTATGTAATATGCGGATGTGTTAATACGGGATGCTTAGAGCTAACGAGTCCTTTATATTAACAAGTGGATGTGTTGGTATGAGATGCATAGAGCTGACGAGTCTATATAATACGTGGATGTTTTGCTATGAGATGCATAGAGCTGACCTACATATATAATGAGTCGATGTATTGCTATGAGATGCATAGAGCTGACGGGCCTTTATAATACGAGATGTTTTGGCATGAGATGCATAACACGTGAATGCATTGATATGAGATGCAGAGAACTGACTGGCCTTAATAATACGCGGAAGTGTTGGTACGAGATAATATACGTGGTGTGTTGGTATGGAATGCGCAGATGCTGACGAGCCTTCATGATACGAGGATATGTTTGTATGATGTGCAGAGAGCTGACGAGCCTTTATGATACGAGGATATGTTTGTATGATGTGCAATGAGCTGACGAGCCTTTATAATATATACATGGTCGTATTTGTACGAGATGCTTAATACGTTGTCGTGTTGGCATGAGATGCATAGAGCGGACAACGCTTTAGAATACGAGATGCTTACGAAACTGACGAGCCTTTATAATACCTATGTTGGTAAGAGATGTATATATTGAATTGCAAAGCCTTTTTATTACGTTTGTTGGCATCAAATGTATAAAAATGGCAGTTCTAGTTTATGTAGGTTGATATCAGATTACAGAGTTGGCGAGTAAGTACAATGCGGTCTTATATGAGATGCATAGAGCGGCAAGCATTTACAATAAGTGCTTTGAATATGTACAGAGTTGACAAGCCATCACAATGCGCGTGTTGCGGTTTTGTTTGAGATGTAAAGAGTTCACATGGCTCCACAGTACGTTTGTTGGTATGAGATGTTTAGAGCTGAAAACCTTTAAATAAATGTTTAACATGAGATTACAGAGCCGACAAGCCTTTACAATACGTGTGTTGGCTTGAGATGAATATACTTGACACGCTTTTACAATATGTGTGTTGATAATGAGATGTACAAATCCAACAAGAATTTGATTCATGTGTATAATATGAATTATACAGAGCCATTTATATTCGTGTTAGTTTGAAGAAACCTATATCATGTGTTTACTTGAGTTGAACCGAGTTGCAGTATCCTTATTACATGTACTTTCATTGATGTGTGATATATACACAGTATCAACGGACACTGACAAATCATGTTACTTGTACCATGTATAGAACTTTAGGACCGTAACATACACAATTTGTTGTGTGACTTGACACACAAACCCATATATATATATACATGTACAAGATTCGGCATTGGATAATGAGTCTTTTGTTATGTTAAAAATCAAGCTTCATATAATGTTACACCTAGCGGATGAGTTTGATATAATGTTATATTGCAAGATCACGAAATGTGTTTGATAAATTTTGAAGTGATCAATAAACCTAGTGCACTGCACAACGTACCAATTAATGATGTGTTGTGTTGTATTGACGTTGGGAGGCAGGCGAAATGCAAGCCCTGTAGCATATGCTACTTATGTTATTAGGTTAATCCGCCTCTGCAGATCATTATTTGCGTACCTTGTTGAAATTCATTGATGTCATGACCAGTTTAATACAGTAATGGACACTTATCACGACGTACAATTAATACGTCGTTGTCGTGCAAATCTAAATGATACTTTTACGTAGCAATATTGTACTTTCATTGGGAGTGCATATGGGCCATTGGCCTTGAATACAATAGTCTACTTACTTGACCTTGAGTTTTCCTTTTATCCTGTGTTTCTGTGTCAGCAGTTCGTCTTGACATCATACTCTTCATCATGTTCATGACAGCATCCGACATAGTGTTATCTTGAGACCAGTTTGCAGCGTTTAAATGATCCCACTGAATGAATCCTCTATATAAAACCCATGCAATGATGCCACTAAATACATTTTCTATATAAAACTCATTAAATGAATCC
This sequence comes from Diodora aspera, assembly GCA_031471655.1. Lineage (NCBI taxonomy): Eukaryota > Metazoa > Mollusca > Gastropoda > Lepetellida > Fissurellidae > Diodora > Diodora aspera. The sequence goes on from JAUELE010141995.1 coordinate 8,597, forward strand.
ACTAAATGAAACATCTATCCTGACGTCCGAAAGAAAGTATACCAAGATTTTGAGAGACTACTCAATACATTCACAAATGCGGTGGATATACAATAAATATCTCTTCAAGACTTGGAAGGTTTATCAATGAGATGACGTCAATCAAATTACACTCACCGAAATTCAAGCATCCTTTTGATCCACTATGGCATAAAGACGTAAGGGAACATAATTGAAATCGTTTGGTATACTTTCTTTTGGACGTCAGTATATTACCTTATAGTTACGGCCTGATTATAATAAATACAAGGGGTGTCAAAACGTGTGTTAGGGTGTTGTTATGCTTGAATCCACTTTCGAGAATAAACGACGTTGTAATTGGATATATTTAGTAACATATCAGAAAAACAAATTACAGCATTAATTTCATTTTGCTGAACAATCGCAGATGACTACAGAGCAGTGATAATGTTTTTCTTTCTTACCCGTCAGCAAATCAACTGAAGGGCGACTTACTGCTTCTTATGGAAAGGATTTGCCATTATCTGCTACCATCAAACGGTGGGTCATTGAATTTAAGCATAACAGAGAGACTTTAGAAAATGACCCCCTTCCTGGACGTCCTATCACCAGTACATCTCAAGGAAAAATAGATATGTTGCACAATCTAGTGCTTGAAAATCGACAAAAATGAGATTAGATGAGCACTGGCATATCACATGGTTCTATAGAAATAAATTATTATTCTTCATGAATATCTTCACATGTCAAAGGTATGTGCAAGGGAGGTACCGCGAATGCTTTCAGACGAAAAGACGCTCTCACGGCTGACGATTATATTTCGTGTTAACCAGGTACAATGCCAACCCAAATGATTTTCATTTAAAATTCGTCACCTGTGATGAAACCTGGAACTATTACTATGGCCCAAAGAGCAAACAGGAAGCAATGGAATAGAAGCATGCCAAGTCTCCAAGAACAAAGAAGTTCAAAGCCTCAAGGTCGACCAAAAAGATTATGGCCGCTATATTTTGGTACGGTAAAGGAGTAATTCATGTTGATTATCTTTCACATGGAACTGCAATGAATGGAGAATATTATGGCAATTTACTGTGGAAAAATCGTCAGTCTGTTAAATAATTCGACATTTAATTCTTCTTCATCAGCACAATGCGCCTGTTCACACCAGCCGAGTTGCAGTAGCTGCGGTTCAAGAATGCGGGTTTGAAATTTTGCACCGACTGCCCTATTCTCCAGACTGTTTCCAGAATTGAAAAATCACTTGCGTGGCCGAAGACACGATGATGACAACGAGCTTATCGATGATGTGGAGGATTGGTTAGGGGACCAGGACGTGACCTTCTATAAACAAGCCATAAGTGACTGGCAGAACCTGTGGAATAAATGTACTACAACGGGGCTATGTTGAAAAATAAGGATATCAAATTTCAACTCGATCCATGTTTGACATCCCCTTGTACACATGACACCAGAATACTTAAAGGTCATGTACAAGGTCTATTCCACCGAAAATTACTCCATAGCAGAAATAATTGCGAGATATCGCTGTCTATACTCTGGCGACTGAGGACTGTGTTAATTTGTATTCAATATGAAGAGGACGACACCAGAATACTTCTGGGCCCTGTTTCACAAAGCAATCTTAGTGCTAAAATGATCGTTAACCCTTAAGATCAACTTTTTAAACCGAGTTTTAATCGCAATTCCAGTTGACAAAGCAACTTGAAGCTGTATTACATGCCTTAGAATAATTCCTAGTTTGTTTTGAGAAATATGGACAAATGTTTGTCACGATGATTTCAAATTACCGAAGGTGCTAAGATTGGTCTTAACTAAGATCGTTTTGTGAAACAGGGCCCAGAGCTTTCGTATGCAATCCTTCCTTATTTCGCAGGCGTACTGTAAAACCTTGCCGTTAAATATACAGTAATTCACTGTAAATAAATTATAGTTTGTACTGTACAATGGTAATACAGTAACCTGCTGTTAAAAGAGGCTGTTGGACCAATTGGATCACTTCTATTATCCGATGCACCAATCGAATCCCTTCTATCATCCAAGGCACCAATCGGATCCCTTCTATTTTACCAAACACACGAGGCACTTTGCCTCCTGAACGTGCCTATGTGATTCTTGTGCCGCGCCATTTTGCGAAGATCCGAGCATGAGATGGTTATTGACTAAAGACAACCGCATTGTATGCTGTGTCTGATCATAAAGGTTGATGGTTATTTCAAATGCGCAATTGAAAGATTCATGATTGTTTCAGAAATATTCAAAAGTTATTTTGATATGGAAAGTGGCAGAATCTGTGCCATGGTTTATAATAGATGACCATAGCATAGAGTGTTATGTGCATGGTTTTGTATGAGGGATGTTAACCCTTTTATGTTGAACAAAGTTTATTTATACATGACTCACGTTTTGTTTTGTGACTGCATTGTACGATGATTTCACAGTGTTAATGCAGAAAGATGCAAAGTGCACTATTTTGATGAAAATACATGTATGTCATCATTCTTTCATGTATACAGTTAACAGGATTGTGTTATGTAGTTAGTAAGTTACCTTTGTAATGAAACATTATGCATTATTCAAATCTGATTTAGTTTAAATTGTTTCCAATCTTTCAGTTCATATATTTAGAAAATAACATAATTGCGCTTGGCGCCTGTGTCAACCCTTTGATTTTGGTTCAAACATTTCGGTTTGTTGTATGATTGACAGCTACTTTCAACAGCTACTTTATGGAGCATATGATTTGTTGCCGTGAAACCTGAGGTGTATTTTAGACAACTTACTCCAAGACAACTTACTTGGAAGACTACTGTAAAAGTCTTGCACTTTGACTGTAATGTTTAACAGTAAACAGTCGTGTTGCTGATAGGAATACTGTGAAAATATGAAGCTATCAGTATTTTACTGTTAAAATATGAAGCTATCAGTATTTTACTGTTAAAATATGACGCTATCAGTATTGTACTGTTAAAATATGGTTGAGGATGTACAGTACTTTCCAATAAATGTTTACAGTTCATTGTATTTTTACAGTACTCCTACTGGCAACATGGCTGCAAATAAAAATAGGAATGATCTGGTAAACATGCACTTATTTTGAATCTCTAGTGCATCATAATCATAATCAGAATATACATATAATGTAAAACGTAAAAAGAAATGAAGCAAAAGAAGTAAAAATTACCTTGGATGAATTTGAATGTATCCAGCAAAAGCGAAACACCAAACTGACTAGTCGGGTAGTCGAGGCTTATTATATATCTTCCAAACTACCCAGCCAAGCATAGCAGCATTGTGCACATAGCCCACGCCTTCATCGATGCGGAATCGTAGTTGGTGGTGTCACTGGTCGTGGGAGTTTGAACGATGGTGGATTTAAATTGTTTTGTGCTACAGTTCAGTGACACTATTAGTCAATATGCTACCAAGTATGACAACAGAATATGCTGCAGAATTGCTCTTAGTCTCATCAGAATTACTCGATACCGGATACTGAGACGACCGGGCTGGTTCAACGCTAGGGTTATGAACTGTAGCTGTTTCAAACGTTAGCTCGAACCTCGAGCTAGAGTTTCACTTTAAAGATAGCTCATCCAGATAATACTTTACTGAGATAGTGGTATTTAACTCACAAGGGCAGGTGGGATGTTAGGGACAAACTGTCCGGCATGCATTTAGACCTATGTAATTAACGAATTCCGCAAATAGAGGACGTGGTTAGACTCGTCGGATATCTGTTCGAATCCCGCTTCCGACTCGCTCATATACAAAGTAGTAGTTAGGCTGAAGACCTGATGAAATGTAGACATTGATGCGCGTAAGTGAAATATGTCGAGACAGTTAAGAAACTGTACAAATACAGTATTAAGTATATACATGTAATTAAGTATATCATTAATTCCGGCACAATTTAAATCGTTCAATGTATATCTTTAAATAATACGCCTCTTCTCGGTTTTCAGGAAACCTTGTATCTAGAATCGGATGAATTTTGTTCATAACTCTAGTTGGTATTGACGTGAAAAAAAGTATATTGCTATCTCGAAAAAATATGTCCTGGGGGAATGTTAGTCTGCCCCAATTCTCTCCCGATCCGCCCAAATTATAGGGAAGCTGATATTGATGCCTGATCAAGCATGGCTGGGGGATGACAACTGGAGAGTGCGTGTGTAGTTTCGATCTTTAATCCCTCACCCGAACATCTGGGAACATATTTTGCTGACTAAATTTACCAACATGTACAAGGATGTGTTTTCATGAGGCCGAGCTAACTGACAAATACGTTCTATGTTTCTGCTTGGATGCGCGGACCTCTGCTCACGGGGCGTGAAGCTCGCTATTATCGTGTTGTAGATACACGAGCTGCATATTATAGGACCCACTTAAAATAACCTCAGCTCTCAGTCTATTATGCAGCAGTTTGTATTACACTCGTCTTTCAAGTTCTCATGGACACATTCCTTTATAAATAGTCTCATGATTTCAAAACCATATATGTATATATGCATCGAACAATGTGATAAAGTTTGAAACATTCCTCTCGTTTACGCTCACAAGCACATTTATAATGATCAGGAACTTTAAAAAATAACTGAAATATCATTCTGTGAGGTTATTGAACTCGCTATCAAGAGAAAATAAACATTGGAAGTTTTTTATTATTTTTTAGAAATCACGTATTCTTGCAACAGATACACACAAGAAATAAGAGGGGGTACAAAGAGAGGAACGTGTCACCTTTGAAACACAGACGCTCCAAGCATGCCAATATTTACAGAAGACAAACCGGAGAGAGCAACTGATACGGTTAATACGGGCGCGAATCTTCTCAAACATAGGTTATAGGTTAGGTCGAGAATGATATGGAATCCATATCATTCGCCGAGGGGTGGTGCCAACCGACTTACACCACGAAGGTTATTAGATACGCCACTTATCCTGTAATAGATTCGCCCGAAAGAAACAACGCGCGCATTTCATGCCCGCGCTGCACGTGCAGGCGGTGTATAAACGCAGGTTGATATGGAAAAAATCAACCTGCCGAGAAAATGGACATATCGTTCCCTAGTGGTGTCAAGTTGAGTAACGCCCTGGCTACCTACAGGTAGTCTCAGACCCTGGAGGTGTTTAAATATCAATAAGCCAGAGGCGTTAATTAAATGAACCTCTTCAATGGACCTTGGAGTGGCAGATCACAAGCCACGACCTACTCCCTAACCCCTATGAGTAGCAGACCACGAGCCACGACTCTCAGCCTCACCCCTATGAGTAGCAGACCACAAGCCACGACCCCCTCCATCACCCCTATGAGTAGCAGACCACAAGCCACGACCCCCTCCCTCACCCCTATGAGTAGCAGACCACAAGCCACGACCCCCTCTCTCACCCCTAAGAGTAGCAGACCACGAGCCACGACTCTCACCTCACCCCTATGAGTAGCAAAACACAATCCACGATCCCCACCCTCACCCCGATGAGTAGCAAACCACAAGCCAC
>JAUELE010142105.1:0-14108 GCA_031471655.1 Diodora aspera
GATCTTTTGCTTTCTCTTACTTACTATCGATCCTGTGTTGTCCCTTTTCCTGATGTGCCTCTTGCACATCACATTGCGCTATGGCTGAAATATCGCCCCCTGCAATGTAAAAATGCATTTCACTCACTCACTCTAAAACTTTGGAGACGTTCAAAACGCACAGGAGAGCATTCATTCATGATTACTGCCACAGCACGACGTACTGAACATCTTTCAAAGACATGTTCTGGCTAGTGCTACACTGTATAATGATGTAGCAATATGGATATGGTAATTGCTTTTAGAGCTAGCATGTTAAGCGCAAACAACAAAGGGACGTTTAGCATTAAAATAATTCTAGTGCTATGTCAATTGTACAGATCCATAAAAATTCATGCTTATAGATACTGACAGCTTCCACACAATAAACATCATTTGTGGCGTATGGTCTTGTTACCTACGTCGTCACCAGTATTGCGTGTTTACTTAAAGGTTTACGCGAGTAGGTGTTTTGGTTACATGCATTCTATGTAAATATCACAATAAAGCACTACGTCTAATCAGATAAAGAAGCTTTTAAGGGGAATGATTGCTACATACGAACAGAAATGTTAATCACTGGGAAACACATACTGTTTAGCATTGAAACAACCTTAAAACAACTCATTTTAACTCAGAAATCATTTGCTAAGACTCAACTTGCTGGTGATGACTTATGATATTGATCCTGTCAACAGTGTAGTGACGTTTTGTCGCTGTCCCAAGGTTGCACGTGTGAAGGAAAGTGTAACGATACATGTATTTGCATAAGACCTGAAGAATCTTGGATTACATATAGTATTTCGTTTCATTTTTCATGTATATCCCTTCAAGAGCAACGCAAACTTTCTTTTAGCATCGACTAGCCTAGACCTACCTTTCTTGATCTAGACTGACTTAGTACTCTATAAACAAAACCTCTTGTCATAGATGGACTATCCAAGTACATGTAGTTCTTTTTGACCAAGATCATTCATGAAAAGAAAGGTGAATACGTACAAAAGAACATGATACCTGTTTGTATGACAAAGTAAATCGTATTGTTGTTAAATTGTTGTCAACAAGGAGATGGTCTTCAAAGTTGACGTAGATGCCGATTGAGGTCAGTGCGGCGATTCTATTATATAAGATGTGTTGATTATCACGGAACACGTTATCAAATGTTTGCTCCCGTAAAAGCCCTTCTTCGAAACGTCAAGGAAAACATTGGGATTTGCATGAGTGGTTTAGTGTGGGGATGATGGCTCGTCGTAGCAACCAAAGCATGAAGAGTGTTCAGAGGTCGTGGCATAGATGCAGTTAAAACCTAGCGTTATCTTTCTTCTCCGGCATACCCTGTTCAGCACTCCCAGACTAAACGTGTTGTCAACAATCTGTCCAGTGCCAGTTTGCCTTAGATTGGGAATCCGGTACATCCACTCGGGACTCTGTCATCTTAGTGTTTGAAGACACCTTCTTCCAGGTTCTTGCATTTTTACTTTTATTATCCACGTGTTTCATAATTTGTTTCTTAATTCTTTTAAGAGATTTTTATGGGCACAGTGCTGTTTCGCATAAACTGAAGTGGATCCAGTCTGAACTGTGTTACGTGATGATTGTTTTTCATGCAAAGTATGAACATAATTAATATTGCATGTCACAATCCCTGTTTGCGCCCGATAGTAGTTTAGTACTGCATTTAAAAAGTAAACCGACGCGATTGTTGTTTTTGTTTTAACTAACCCAATACTTAAGCCCCTTCAGTTTCAAAATCTCACAGTAGCCACAGTTAAATCTGCGGCAAGCCTTTCTCAGAATGGTTATTTGGGTTGTATGGTTGTGGATACGTTAACAAATTTAAACAGTAGTAGTTTTAGATTCTCTTGTTTTAAAATTCAAATGTATTCAAAATAACAAAGAAGTGACACTTAAAGTCATCACGATAAAAAACATCATCCATTTAAGCCAATGAAAATCAGGTTATTTTCATTTTCCAGAGTACGTATTTGATCCTCAAAACCCCATTAGTAGTTGTAGTGAGGTAGTCCGGTGACAATTTTGAGTTAAGTTTCAGACCCTCCTTGAACCTGAAATATTCTGTAACAGTTCAGGAAATGACCAAATGAACATTAGCGAAGTCTCAGTGGTTGAGCCCGATATTTGATGCTGGTGTCTGAATCAAATCGGACCCTGAGGCCGGATCCAGGTCGGGGTTCAACTCAAAAATGCAGTAGGAGAATAGCTATACCTTTCTGGCAACTGTGTCGCCAAATAAAACAAACAGCATTCAGTGGACCTTTAGCATTGAAGATTCATATGCACGAAATGTAAATGTCTCGATCCTTTTCTTGAGTAAGCGACGAATGAGCATAATCTTGATAAGGGAGGAAACTTCGATCTTGTAGCTCTTTTTTAGAATAATGATTGCAAGCGGAGACTTGGTACCGTATCTCCGTACTTCAACAAGTGTACTATGTATACAGTATTGGTGGGTCCAAGTGCACATGGTCTTTGTTGCTCTGACAAAAAAATTGAATTATGACGATTGGATTACGTTGAGCTTACGCACTGAACTAGTAAAACGAGTTCATAATAACACTCACATTTAGGAGTGTTTTAGTGTTGGTAAAATCAGGTGTTATTTTTAATTTCAAAATCGGGCGTTTACAGTAGTCTATAGTGTGAAATATGATCCTCTAAGGATCCGGCATCTTTCAGACCACACATGACCTATGTTCACTTGTACTGCCGCTGGTGTTCTTAATACAGTGAAAAAAATACCTCGTTTAACTGATGGCCCTTAACCATGACAGTATCTTTTAGAGTAACAACTGGGTATGGCATATATATTGGCTGTCTTGTCCTGTGGATGAAACAGTCGGGAAAACGACGGGACTGTTTTGCTGTTTTGTTTGTAATCGGTAACATTCTTCAAATTCATCTGTTATTTAAACCAGTACAAACCGTTTATAAGTGTTAAAGTTGCCGAAAAGAAACCCAGGAATCCACCAGATAAGAGACAGTTTGTTGAAGGGAGATATTGTTATTATTGTAATGTCTTGCTTGTAACGGTTGTGTTCTTCGTTTCAGACAAAGGGCTGTATTAGGAACATAAATAAACGACGATAATCATGCTTATACCAGAGGAATGGCTGTGGATGGTTATAGTCGGCTTCATCATTGCATTCGTCCTTGCCTTTGGAATTGGCGCCAACGATGTTGCCAACTCTTTCGGCACTTCAGTTGGAGCCAAAGTTTTGAATCTGCGACAAGCCTGTGTATTAGCGACCATCTTTGAAATTGCTGGGGCCATCTTGATCGGTAAGTAAAACTGTGATAAAATGTGTTTCTGTTAAATATAGTTGCACCCATAAGAGAAGGAAGGAAAGAAAGAATTATGAATAACAGAGAGAGAGAGAGAGAGAGCATGCAAACAGAACTGAATGTGTAGTATGAAAGTGTCACTAATATCCATGGTCAGTAGTGAAAAGTTTCAAAACAAATATTACATGTGAAAAGATGTTAAAAGATGTTAAAAGTCCTCAAATCCAGTGCATGTTATCCACTTTGCTGTTGCAGGATCTCGAGTATCTGATACAATACGCAAAGGTATTGTGGATGTGAGTGCTTACAATGGCTCGGAGTCCTTACTCATGGTGGGCAACGTTGCCGCTCTGTCAGGTGAGTAACATGCATTGACTAATCTCTTCAAAAACCGCGGGATATTATTTTTGTTCTTAGAATTGACAAAGAAAACAGCACTGGTGACATTGTGTTGCTTCTGCTGCAGTGAGTGCATTACTCCACATCATTTGAAACGCGTCTAATTCAGTATGTTTCAGTGGCAGTGGTATGTTTCAATACTGTCTTCACTTTTATGTCCCATTTAAACTATATCTATTTAGTTTCGTTTCGCTTGTCTGATTACATCAATCAGTGTTACATTATATTTCCTATTGGCATTTGTACATTCTTCATAAAATGTAACAATTAATAGATTTGACCGAGAACCCATTGGTCTTTTTTTCTTAAATTCCAATCAGTTTCACGATTTATTGGGATAATTGCGATGCAAAGGAAACATTTTCCTTCCATACTTTTCACATAGTTTGGGATCATCCTCTGTTCAGTTGCCATGACATTTTACAATTAAAATCTTTGACCGAAGACCTACTGATTTCCGTTTCAGGCTCGTGTATCATGTTACTTGGTGCAACAATCGCTCGTCTTCCAATATCAGCAACACATAGCATAGTCGGCGCTACTCTTGGCTTTTCTATAGTCGCTCATGGTGCTAAAGGCATCGGCTGGCTAAAGGTTGGCATGATCAGTAAGTATTTCTTAATTATTAACTTTGCCATTGTATTACAGTCTGTATACTTACATGAAAATATATGTTTGACAATTTCTGCACATCGATATATATCATAAAAGTGAGAGGTTCAAACGCAGGGTCCAGATATAAATAAAACAATAAATAAGACTTTAGATTTAGTCCCGATGACGATACATTTTTTCCCGCTCGATATTGCATATTTCGTCAATACGGACTCATCATTATATATATAATGTCAAAAACTAAAATATTAAATTGGTCAACCTACTTTGAGACCACATTGATTCGATAAACATTATGTACATAATTAATAATTCTTTGTATAAGTAGGCCCACGCTTTACCTTATCGGGCATGGTGTTCAGCTTTAAATAGTTACTAGTAAATGCTACAAGGCGATTGGCTTATGAACATGAACGGCAGTTGCTGACGTAAGCATTTCTGCAGTGCTTGAACAAAAGACTTTATGTCACTGCAATGAATCACTGCCACTCATGTATCAGTATTTGATTTTTTTACACGCTTCAGTGCATCAAGAGCCAGTTGAAGCTGTGAATAGAAAGGCCTGCTATCACTCTGTTGTGCCCGTTGATATTTTTATTTTGCCTAGCTGAACCTTACATCAAATATTTGAGTACATATATCTCCTTTATGAAATGAATTTGCAAAAGTAAAGGGTTTTTTTTGTGGAAGTTGGAATACAGTCTCTCGTGGTGTTTGCATAGTCTGTCTGACAGACCCTGTAAGTTCTTTGTTAAGAGACTTGGCAAGTCTATAAAAATGCAAGTCTAGGGATAGCTGAAATTCGGCCGAGGAGACACAAGGCTCTCTACAATAAATTTATATTCTGTGCAAAATTTAAAAAAATCAAAAGAAGGCAAAAAATTAATTTCAGAGACTGCAGTAAGTCTAGGTGTTTGCAGTCTCCTTGTATTCGAACATGATGGCTGTATGACTTTACTGCAACAGACATAGAGCTTTTCACACTGAGACATTCAGTGTGCACCTCCATTTAGCTTGTGACAGAATCAGAGTATGGGGATTTGTATTTTGTGTGTATCTTTCACCATTTAGGGAATACGTGAGTGTGTGTATGTTCGTCAATACAGTGACCTTATTTGTGAGATGTTCTACAATGTCTGAGTAATGTTTTATTTTTATTCAGTTGGTAGCTGGTTCATCAGTCCACTTTTATCCGGGGTGGTCTCATCCCTTCTTTTCATCATCCTGAGGAAGTTAGTCCTTAACAAGGTAAATGATGCAAATTGATTCAAACACATAAATCTGACTTTTCTTCATGAAAACTACGTGAAAATACCAAGGTACCTCAGTTTGCCAGATTATAGATGTTTGTGGGGGTTTTGTTGCAAGGGAGCGACAATTTCTTGTACTTTATTGCGGGTTTGGGTTGGATGATTTTTAAAATAAATAGTATGCAGACAGTTTTGGTGAAAATAAATAGATTGCATGAGTCAAGAGCAAAATAAATAGATTGCATGAGTCAAGAGTAAAACATAAATAGATTGCAGTGATTTACACTTTTTTTAAATTTTCAGTTTATAATTATGAAATGTAAAAGAAATAGTTTGTCGGCAGTTATTTAAGAAAGAAATAGGTTGTCTTGTGAGATTAAAACGATAGCTTGCAAGAGAAATCACATAATTAAATGGATGCTCCCTCAGAAAATGTCTTTGTTATATAGAAATACATATATTTACTTGCTTTGACACTATTTCCTATACTGTTTCAGGAGAAACCCCTTGAACCAGCCTTGAAACTCCTTCCCATTTTCTACTGCATCACCGTCGTCATCAATGCATTCTCCATTTTCTACGAAGGTTCAGAAAGTACGACCCTTAATTATTGCACATTGTCACTTAAGGCCTCAGTATCCATATACTTGGCTCAGAATGAGCATTTCTGGCACTTCTGGTATCTTGCTGACTTGCCTCCGGTGCGATTGTCTTTGCAATGTGCAACTGTAATTTAATCGTCTTTCATTTTAATCGTTTAATTCATAAATAATAACATTTTACATTCATGGTTCTTAAACTGCAAGTAGGAACCTAGAGTTTTCAAGACCTTAGAGCTTAAACTTTCTTAAGTATATGTACAGAGAAAGCAGGAGACAATTGTACTCCTCTAGGAATAAATTTCCTGTCACAAGCGAGGCAAGCCTAGCAGAAAGCAGCATTATAAAGGCTATCTTTACTGTGTCTTGACCCGGGATCACTCTAGTGAAGCCTGTATAAGCTATCCAAGTAAGAAGGTTTCTGCAACTTAGGTTTGAATATGTTTGGAAATATTTTAACCAGAAATGTGATCGGTAGCAGAGATGAAATTGGTATGGATAACTCATGGTGTTCTGCATTTTTTCCAGTGTTGTATTTTGATCGTATTCCACTGTATGGTGTGTTCATCTTGTCATTCGGCCTGGGACTCGTGGTGCTTGCTCTAGTCTTCTTTGTGGTAGTTCCCTGGCAAAGAAGAAGGATACTGCGTAAGTAGAGTTACCGCCCTTATGTGAAGATAAATGCCTTTTTAAGGGGACCAGTCATTATTTGTGTCCAGTTCCAGTGTGCTGCTCAAAAAATATATAGCAACGAGCAAAAACAAATTGAGACACTTGAAAATATAACTAAACAAAATATTTTATCTAAGATTTTGATCCCGGGAAAACGTAACTGCATGAGTTATGTTACTGAACACTTTCTCTTGCTTATCTCCCCTATTACTTGGCTGGTCACGTGATGACGTCTGTAGCAGACTTCTCAGTTTATATAAAGCAGACACCAAATCCACATGAAACTCGATAAAGGTAACAAAGCAAAGTTTTCGTTTTACCACTTAATAATAATAATTCATATCTATAAGGCACCAAATCCATTTCAGAAGATATATTCATGACCCTACAAAGACAATATAACATATGAAACATAATTACACAAACGACTACAGAAAAGGCGATGAAAGTTATTAATTTGAATGATACATGGAAAACAACTGTGTTTTAAGTGTAGTTTTGCTCCTCTGTGTTTTCAATCTATACGTCATCTAATTATGACTGATATCGTAGTATTAGTCAACCGACAGCTCAGTTTGCAGTTTCTTTTGGGTGCGAGAATCAAAGTCATTGCATTGTCCTTACAGTAATAAATAGTCTGTCTGACAGACCCTCTAATTTGTTTTCTTAAGAGACTTGGCAAGTCTAGAGATAGCTAAAATTCGGTCGAGGAGATCCACAGCTCTATGCAATAAATATATACTCTTTGACAATAAATACATAAAAAGAAGAAGAAATAATAGATTTCAGAGACTGCAGTCAGTCTAAGTAATAAAGTGAGACGATAATTTACGAATTTCTTACTCCTTAGATATTGTGTTTCAGGGGATTCTGAAAATGCTTCCGCCAAGTTGAGTCACGTGGAGGAAGGGGAAGAAGACCAAATCGTTACTGTCGATGTTGTTATTGTATCACCTCCACTGGAGGAGGCCGGTACGTATTTTCAGTATACATGAATTCACACTATTGGTATGATCTGTCAATAAAGACCCTTCGACTAATAAAATACGTTGATAAATAGGTTGTATGATTCAACAGATTTAAAGAAAGTACGAACTGGTTTAATGTAAGTGTGTCCATGTAAATATTTTTTAACTATATTTAATTGTGTTTATATGTATACAAACATACGCTAGAGTAACTTTGTGTTTCTGTTTTGTGTGTACAGCTACAGAAGACAAGAACCACAATACAAAGGTAAGGTTTGCTTTTATAGCATTAAAATTTAGATTTTCACAAATAACCGAAATTATGTTAATTTTAACCAGATGTACTTGCATTGCAGATTCATCTTCTAACATTAATTGTACGGTTACATTCAGACTTTTGTTAAAACCCTAAAGCGTTTACAGTTTATATCTCACTCTGTTTACCTTATGCCTCTTATTTAGGCATGTCTCTGATATGGCTAGGAGGGAACATTTGTTCCCGAAGGGGAAATTTTTCTCCTTTTTTTCTCTTAACATTTATGATGGAAATGTCACAGCATTATGGTCTTGAAAGAAGTCTAGGTTACACTGTGCAGTACTTCTGAGCAAAATTATATATGGATGACCTTGTAATAACACAATTACATTTTATTTATTTCAGGGTGAACCTATTACACCTCCAAGAGGGGAATATGAGAAACAGAAACTTCTGAATGACAGCCCCCTGAGTAAGTAGAATAAGTAAGCAATATTTATAATGTAAATACAGAGGCAAAGTCTTCTGTGTCAGTGGGCAAGTACAGGTTGTAAAACGATTACTGTTTGGTCCATTAAGTTGAATGAGAGAATAAAACTTGGGCAAGTAAATCTTGACCTTTGGGCAAATATCTTTCAAAAACGTCCTGACCTTTCCTTTAAATAAGTGAGTATGTCACATTTTGACTTTTCTGTATGAGTTGTAATTTGCAATATGCTTCCTGTATTTACATTGTGAGCAGATCATTGATGCATAGAGTCTTTAGTGCTTAGATATTTCTGAAACTGTTATTTCACAGTTCAATAACGTTTTATTATATGTTACCAAATTATAATTGTTATATTGTGTGACAAGAGCTGGTGGAAGTATTGTTCATTACTTAACTTGTATAAATACATGAGGAAACTCTCATCAGGAGAAGTAGCACAGATGAAAGACCCTTGTTTCCCTTCTAACACGACCTCTGTTTTAAACCTTTGAGTTAACTATAGTTTACTTATTGTTGTTTTAGGTATAGCTTCAACACCTCCTCAAACTGGTAACCTCCTGGACTGTGCCACAACAGATTCATCTTTGGATAAAGAGGTAAAATTCACAACCAAATTTTCGTTTTCTGTAATTTGAAATCACGAGTTCTCTCCCCTGGTAGGACAGCCGCCCCTATCACATATGATACAAAGCAAAACTCAATTTCTCTCGGCTGCTGGCGAGAAGAGGCAGGTGCAGTGTAAACAAAACATCAGCAGATGTTAGCGATAAGAGTGTGAATAATTTTGTTTTTATATTAAGTGGTTAATTGGACAGTTGGTGTAGTTGTAGTTGTGTTGTTCCTGGTGGTTTAGATGTAAAAGCCACTGAATTCTGACATTAATGTTCCTTATTTATCAATATTTGCATAAAATTAATTGTGTTGACTATGTTTTCAGGCCCGGCTTGAGAAGAGTAGAGGACAGCTCAAAGATAATCCAGAAACTAAAACCCTCTTTTCCTTCCTGCAAATTCTGACTGCTGTGTTTGGTTCGTTTGCCCACGGGGGAAACGACGTGAGGTAAGTTATTAAGAACAATGTAGAACAAGTTTATACTTTATACTTTCACTGTCTTAGAATATGTGTGGAATATTAAATTTCTTATGCATTGCTATACAGCTCTAAATTACACTGTATATGAGAAACTGCTAAACTATGCATTTACACTATGTACCTTTTGTAGTTTTATAGTTATATAATGGTATACTAATAAAATTCACCTTAATAAAGAACTGCACAGTTTTCCAATGCCAAATTGGTGTTTAATAATAATAATGTTAGGTCTTGCATAACGCTAAATCCAGGCTTGTATACCTTGCTCAAAGCGCTGGCATTATTACCCTGGTGTATATGGGGTCCTTACTCCTATAGATAGCTACATACAGAATACTTATTGTACACATTTTGAAAACTATGGACACAATTACATCCATTTAGTTGTTCAGAAAGATATCTGTTTTTGCAGCAATGCAATCGGTCCAGTAGTGGGTCTTTGGATCATAGCAACAGAAGGATCTGTGGCTCAGAAAGCAGCAACACCTGTCTGGATCCTGTTGTATGGAGGTGTGGGTATCGCACTTGGCTTGTGTGTGCTCGGGAGGCGAGTGATGAAGACCATGGGAGAAGATCTATCCAAGGTTACAGCTTCTAGGTAAGTTCACGAGGAACCAAACACCTTCAGTCAGACCCGCCGCAGTTTAAGTAGACATAAACTGATTTGATGCCATGACCCTCCTAAAGGGTACCAACAAGTGTAGTTTATCTAATCCTTCAATTACATATTTGGTATTCCTCATCTCAAACAGAGGATATTCTGGCGCATTCTTTCGAAGTGTTCAGTAAGATATAAAGTCAGTGTACCTTACTATTTTTTCTGAAATTCTTGAAACAGGATATTCATTGACAGACATCAAGAACATAGGTTTTGGTAACGTAATAATTATTTTCTTTGCAGTGGTTTCTGTATAGAGTTAGGATCTGCTCTTACTGTGCTGATTGCTTCCAATATTGGCATCCCCATCAGCACCACTCACTGCAAGGTTGGCAGCATCGTCTTCGTGGGAAGAGTCCGGTCCAACGAGAACGTTGATTGGTCGCTGTTCAGGAACATCATCATCGCCTGGCTTGTGACTCTTCCAATCTCAGGACTGTTGAGTGCGGCTGCTTTTGCAGGTTTAAGAGAACTCATCTGATGAGGTTATTTAAATGAAACCTGAATCCTGTACGTCTTCAACTTCCAACTTGCGGTTGACAACGATCTCATCAGTGAGATGTGAAACTAGGAGCCAAACAGAATACGTCGTTCGCAATTTTGAAACTTCAGAACATGAACATGAACTTTTTAAACAGGCCTTACGGTCTCCAAAACTTGTGATTTCATATGCAGCTATGTAGTTGTGTGTGAAGATTCCTGCGATGTGGCAGCTAGGTTCATGTGAGGTTATTTATTTAATTAAGAAAACCTGTATACGCGTACTGCATCCTACAAACGATACTGGTGTTGTCATCAGCGGAGCATTGGGTGCAACACTTTCTGTGGTAGAGGTTACCTTCAGGTCGTTTGCCCTTGGGACGTTCTAGAGCTTTGATATGCTTGTTTAAAAGCAAAGAAAAGCATTTGTACCAGCTCAACACATAGGTAATTCAGTGTCGTTCTTGTATGTCAACCCCTTGTCCCATCCATTGCGGTTTATCAGCTCCAGCTGAATGGCCAGTTTAAACTCGAGCCCCCAGGACAAACATACCGGGGTGACATTAATCAGTCAGTCCATTGACTAACAAATCGGTGAATAACATCAAACGTAGGAATATTGTTGTCAAATACATCACATATCCGTTCTCCATCATTCCGCTATGTGTTGATAAATGATAATAGATCATTCCATTTCATCGTGTTGAATAGAAACTGGTCCGGTCCAGTTATTAAATTAATCACGAACGTTGGACGGCGAATGAGAAAATGTAAGCTCCCGTCAATGTTGGATTTAATGGAGCTGAATTGACAACAGGTTACTAATCTATTAGAGATATTGTGAAGAATTACTGTTTTCAATTATGAAAAACCAAAGATTTTCAATGTGAAGTTGATCGCTTCAGTATACCGGTGGCCCATTTCCCGTCTCTTTTATGCAACATGAGCCACACAATCTCACGAGTCACAACTCATCAAGTTCATTATCACCATCCATAATACTATCATCCATGTCATTTCAAAGCTTCGTCAATGTGAGAGGAGCGCAGGATGGCGCAGTAGTTAGCGCGTAGGCCCGGCAATCTGTCGGCCTTGGCGGTTGTAGTTTGAGTCCCGCTCGGGCACCTCTCTTTCAGTCATATTGGTGAGATCGTGGTGATGTAGCTAAAATATTGCTGAAAATCACGTAAAACCCCAAATCACTCACCCAATCTGAGAAGTCAAAACAAAAGATCAAAATATACATCCAAATAACTGCCAAAGGCATTTACCTTGTCCATAATGCAATACGCTATACCTGATATACATGAACATAAGAGAAATGGGTGTATGAAACAAGTGATGAATGGTTTGTCGCACATCTCTGCCACAGTTCCATGTGAACATTTAACCTCCCAGTTTAACTTAAATAAACCTCATCGTCTCTTGATGTATTTAGATCTGCCTTTGATTCTGAGGGTACCAATACACCATCGAAATCATTGTGAATATCTGTGTAAAGAATGATGTATTTATAACCTGAAGGTACTGATTATAAGACCCTCTAAAATTAATCCTGTTTTATGTTCTGCAAAATGTGTTGGTGCTTTTTATGTTTATTGTAATATATGTTTCGCATTGTTTCCCCATTTTAATTTAGATACCCATACAAATATTATGTTGCTTCATTGCCCTTATGTGTGAGAATATTATATCATAGAATTGCTTCATCGCACTTTTGTGTGCTAACATCACAAAAACTCTACACATTAATACGAATTTTAAAATTCATATGCAATTGTTTCTGGTAAATCTGTTGGGATATTTGAAGGATTTCATATGATCCTATGGTCGATTTGTTTCAAGCGAAAACAACAGAGAATGTTAAATCTGCATGTAATAATATTCGCGTCTGTATTTACAAATGGCGATGTCAATGAAGAGCAGAACATATTACTCAGATATTTGTCTTTAATCTTTAAACATCAGTCGACTGTTCATCAGATGTACGTGTGCTAGGTCACCGTGTTCTTCTATCCCAGAGGCATTAACACCTTACGGACAATCTATGCAGTGCATCAAAGTAGCGATGTGTCCCCATTCATTTTTAATGTATTGTGATGAAAGTGTTAACATTCAGTGTGTGATTTTTACTTGTTAACATTGGGATGTAAATGAATGGATGTTAATAAATATTTTTGAAGTAAACCTTTTTGCGATATTATGTGTTAAACAGAAAATCGTGATAGTAGCAGTCCGATGTTGAAATGCGTGGTCATTGCTTCTCTGGTTTCGAATCCCACCAAGGTTATTCAGTGAGCAGCATAATTATATTGTAGTTTATGGGACTTCCTTGTGAGTACACTATTATATCTAGGATGACTCTAATATGAGACTAGACACCCCCAAATGGTTCGGCACTCACAAAAATATCAATACCTGAGATGTCATTGCAGAAGTATGCATTCACGAGCTGCAACACTTACATCCGATATAATGACGGATTACGGAGCGGAAGAGGCTGTGCCCATTCCTAACTGATGTTGCAGTCGAATCCCTAGACTAACACTTAGTCTATGAAAACTTATCAATCCACAAAAAGCTGCAGTTCTCATTATTTTATTTTTTAATGAAAAGGAGCCTGCTCTCCTCTGCTGTTTCAAGTAACCTAGACTTGCTTTAATAAGAAACCAGACTTGCCTAAATCTTGAACAAACATATTTTTTTTAAATTTGATTTCACAGTCATGGCGCAGGACTATCGAATCCCAAGTCATCCATATTTATTACATCTGGTAGCAATTAAAATTCCATTGAACATGTTGTACTTGACAAATTTCTAACATCGAAGAATACTCGACTGCGCTGGAGCTGTGACCTTCAATATACTGATGGAAATAACTAAGGGAACGAAGGTACACGTGAAGTATTATGTTTTACTGACATTTTGAACACTTCACATACTCTTTATCAGCTGTGATTCTCATGAACTGCCAGTGTATGGTGTATCCTTCGTGTCTCCAGACGACCTCTAAAAGGGTACACCAAACGCAAAACAAGTTAATCTCGTTCGAAAAATAATGTTAAAAAAACTTATCTTGAAAATTTGGTAAAGATTTGATCAAACACGTTGATTTTGAATTAAAATAACGAATGTGGAAAATTTCGCGAAATCCGATGACTATTAAGCGAGATATTCACTGTCTGCCAAAAACGCTGGATTTTCCAGTTGTGTGATCAATGGCTACCTCCCAAAACGCAGACGTCCCAAAATACAGACACAAAACTAAAGTGCATTACATAATCAGTGCTGGTCACCCCTAATGACTA
>JAUELE010142216.1:0-14106 GCA_031471655.1 Diodora aspera
AAACCCCCCCCCCCCCCCCCCCCCCCCCCCAATAATATTGTGGTCTGATTAGACCTCTTTAAAGTTTAGTGTCCGTAGGTCGGTCGGTCAAAGGTTTTAGAAATTTTTCTTAACATATAAAATTTAAACTTCTAAGTTACAGTCCTGAAAGATTTTTGCATGCCAGTAAAAATAATAGGGTCGATACCATAATTCTGGGTCGGTTAGGTAATCGGAACCACAGGATTTGTTTAATTCTCAGGTTGTTCAGGTAATCGGAACCACAAGATTTGTTTAATTCTCAGGTTGTTCAGGTAATCGGAACCACAAGATTTGTTTAGTTCTCGAGTCGGTCAGATAATCGGAACCACAAGATTTGTTTAATTCTCGGGGTCAGTCAGGTAATCAGAAACACAAGATCTTTTTTAGATCTAACATACTTAATTCAATATTAGCAGCAAACATCCTGTCACTACAAGAGAAATCTTTGGGTTTTCCCGGAGCCCAGTTCTTTGCTCTTCCAGCAGCATCTCCTACATAAATACTCTCGTCCATATCAACCTGAAACAGCAACGTGCATGCAGTTAATAATCTTTCAGATATATCTACAGACTGCATATGGCTTGGCTGAAAGGTCTTAATTACAAAAAATTGTTTCAGGGAATACCAGTCCAAAATGTTAAGGTGAAAAAGGATGGCAAAGCGTTTTGTTGTACCTCCACATCTTGGTTACAATTTTCCACAAAGTAGTCCCACATCTCCGTGCTGGGTTTTCTAAAGTGGTTGTTCCCAGTACAGATGAAGGCCTGCAATAAAAACACGAGGAGTGAGGGATTTGTTATTCATATCATTAGAAAAATTGCTACGTAATATTTGTTGAATCATTGCATGTTACAAGTTAAATGAGTTCACATTCAGTGCTGCAGAAGCAATCTTTCAGTTATAACAAGCACGGCAGAAGCAATTTCAGAGGGGGGTGGGGGGGGGGGGGGTGCCAAGGCGGGGGTGGCGCCAGGAATTCCCCGCCGTGGGGGACTTTTGTAAACAACTCGTGTGAGATCCATGGTATCTAACAGACACTCGTTTAGTAATCTCTATTTCTCTGACGTCAAGAAAATTGCTCTTACCTGATTTGATTTCTTCCGCTTTTCTTTTGATGCCAAGCGCAATGTCTATATCTCGTTCCTTCTCCTTACACCGTTCCTTCTCTTTGCCTTGTGTCTTTCTCTCGAAGTTATCTTCACCTCCCAGGGGCTGCACGAGACTTGGGTAAGAAAGTCAAGGGATGGGAAGAGGATACCAAGCTCCGGCCGCGGCGGCCGGATACGGTTGCATTGACATGTACGGAATTGGAGTCGCCGTTGGACATCCCGCCGGAAAGTGACTGCCAAGGTCTATGGGAAAACCGGCCTGGTCTGGAGACGAGCAAGCGCTTGCGTTGCGCAGGATTCTGTTGATGGAGCTGACGCTGGGAATGGTGGAGTCGTCGCAGATCCGCTGTGCCAACAACTGGTCCCGAATCTCCCAGGCGAATATGGAAGGGTTCTGTTGCTTCAGCTCAAGAATCTTTCTAACAACCAGAGGTGTGGCCACTTGCTGTAACAGAAGAGGAAATTAATGTTAAAAGTTTATACATTGATTATTTGATTATATTATATAATTACATGTATGTGTTATTTGAAAATGTATTTATTTGTCGGGATTTCAGACCCCTTGTCGGGGAGTTGCTGGCGCCATGTTTTTTTTCTATTTGCAAACGGAAAAAACATGGCCGCCATCGCTGGAGGGAAGTTAAATTTGCTGCTTTTAGAGAGGACAACTATATGAAGATTTTGACTATACAATATGACAAGTGGATAGATTTGTAGCGAAATTATTCAGGAATCGATATGTGCCCGTATTTGTTATGGGAACTCACTCGAAGTATTTTCAACTTATATTTGAAAAATGCAACCCGTACGTTAGGCCAAATTTCCAGATAGCAAATAAGAAGGACATTTTCTCGACCGGGATCGAGGAGTGTCCAAGACTGTTACGACGACTGACCGGCTCTCGGCTATTCTAAGACGTATTGTATCTTCATGCAAACACACTGGGAGAAATAAGTCGTGATTATTACCCGCACCTTGGGCTTGCTTCCGCCGATCGATCCTGGTTTAATGGAGCCAGTCTCGTAGTATCTCGTGAGAATTTTACTGACACAGCCATGGGAGACGAGAAGTTGTCGAGATATGTCACAAGGTCGTACACCCATCTGAGCTAACTCCACGATACGACGCCGAATGTGATCCGGAAGTGGCCGACCGTTCACGAAGACCCCGCCCAGCTGATTGACACCTGTTTGCCCTGAAATGTACATAGTAAATTAACATCAGAACAGAATAAGAAATACAGTGTAATTGTGAGTTATATGTGAAACTGACATGTCTCTGTATATGAAAACGATATCTTTTTACAATATTTTACATTTTGGGATCAGGGGCGATTTTGTGAAAGTTAGGGTTCACTTAGGGCGGAGTCTGCTCTGCTGGTGCCGCAAGTAGGGAACCCATGGAAAATTGTGAGAAAAAAAAATAGATTTGATTTGGTGGTTTGTATGTCTCTGAGCGACAATGCTATAGTTGTATAATGCAAAGTCTCTCCATGTGAGGAGCTTGAGCACCTTGACCTTGACTCGAGCCCCCCGACCGCCCCCACCCCTTCTGTATCCGACAATGAGTATTTAATTTTACCATGCTCCACTCAAATGCATGCTGTTTTAATTCAAAGGGCGTCGACAATCTTTAAGCAATATCTTGAAAATGTGGACGTAGTTACAAGATATATGAACGTGTGTGCGTCAGTACGAGATTATCGATATATATGAATGTATGTACGTAAGTACGAGATTATCGAGATATACAAACGTATGTGCATAAGTACGAGATTATCGAGATATATGAACGTGTGTGCGTAAGTACGAGATATATGAACGTGTGTACGTAAGTACGAGATACATGTATATAAACGTGTGTGCGTAAGTACGAAATATATGAACGTGTGTGCGTAAGTACTAGATTATCGAGATGTATGAAAGTGTGTGCATAAGTACGAGATTATCGAGATATATGAACGTGTGTGCGTAAGTACGAGATATATGAACGTGATGACATAAGTACGAAATATATGAACGTGATGACCAAAGTACGAGATATAGGAAAGTGTGTGCGTAAGTACGATATATATGAACGTGATGACATAAGTACGAGATATAGGAAAGTGTGTGCGTAAGTACGAAATAAATGACCGTGATGACATAAGTACGAGATATAGGAAAGTGTGTGCGTAAGTACGAGATATGTGAACGTGATGACATAAGTACGAGATATAGGAAAGTGTGTGTGCCTAAGTACGAGATATATGAACCTGTTGACGTAAGTACGAGGTATATGAAAGTGTGTGCATAAGTACGAGATATATAAAGGAGTTGACGCAATACATGAACGCGATGGCGCAAGTAAGAAAATGTACATGTATATTATAACGTGCGTAACTATAAGGAACGTCAGTAGCCTGCAAAACATATACAAGTGTGTTCTATATTAAACTACAGAGGCAGAGCGATGAAGCCTATTGTTGCAAGACACACTATATGACTGTTCCCAGTCATTCATGGACGTGTGTACGGTGTACCCCAACAATCAACAGTTCGAGTATATCGCCCGTTTTCTTGTGTTGCCGAGTACAATTGCTTCTCAACACAACGATATATCTGTTAATTTCCACCACTTACACTCGGATGCTTTCTTTCAACTACGCTTTGTCGCTTCCCGAACAAACACAATACGTCGAGACCAGATGAAGGAGTTAAATGGAAATTCTATGACAAGCGCAATTGACAAATTTTCTGCAGTCGTCGCATAAAGACCGGTTAAAAGTGAGCGAATTAAAGGTGTAATTTTCGCTCTGTGATCAAAGGCCAAAATGAATGTGTTGATGTCGTTGGTTAAAGGTTCGAGTTGATGAAGGCTGGTTCTAGAACGCATTAACGCTAACCACATCAAACTAGCAAGGAACAGACAGTCATACGTTCTTCCTTGTTGGAGTATTTTTAATGCATTTAGAAACAAATTAGAAAGAACGGCGTGACGACAGGAAGCTTTAAATTGGTGATAGTTTACTGTCGAAACTGTCTCAGGAATTTCAAGGCTGTTACAGTATACTGTACGAGTTTGCAATAAGTCAAAGACCCCAGTCCCTATCATACAAATCAAAGGAATTTAATTCATCTATAGAGAACAGTTATGAAACATTAAAAGACATAGAGGATGCTTTAAAGACAAGACATAGAGGATGCTTTAAAGACAAGACAAGTCGCATGGCCCATATTACTACGTACAGCGAAAATGCTTAAAAACATAAATGACATGTAAGAATTAAAGAAGATGTGTCACCAAACTGCGAGATGCAAGAACACCAAATTTATCAATGATAACGAAATATTTCTTGCATTAATAGTTTATGATACAAAAGTCAAGACATTTCCACCACCAGTTTACGTGTATGGAATTTACATTGAAATAGAGAACATCGAGGACAAATTCTTCAAACAGAGGGCAATAGACTAATTCCTAAAATAGAGGATTTAGAGAAATCTGGGAGGCCTGTAAGTTTTGTTAAAAGAAAGGAAATGATTCTTGGCAATGAAACGTGTCCCGATCTGAATGACTTGTAGAGCCATGCCTTTACAGACTATGCAGAATTGATGAATTTGTGATGTCGAGTATATATACTGACGTCCAAAAGAAAGTATACCAAATTATTTCAATTATTTTCCCTTACGTCTTTATGCCATAGTTGATGAAAAGCATGCTTGGATTTCAGTGAGTGTAATTTGATTGACATCATCTCATTTATAAATCTTCCAAGTCTTGAAGGGATATATCTTTTATATCCAACGCATTTCTGAATTTATTCAAAAGTCCCTCAAAATCTTGGCATACTTTCTTTTGGACGTCAGTATATATATATATTGGTTTATAAATCATAATGGAACGGTGTTTGCGTGCAAACGTGAGAAATGTCATTTAAATATCATGCTATGTGCAGGTGAAATTTAAAAATTAATTTCCTCAAATTTTGAGATAAATTATCAACTAGAAATTGTAGCAAGGAGGAGTATCAGTACTGTTCTTACCTGTATGAGGCATATTTAGACACACCTTCCTTTTCTGCTTCTGAAATTTTAAAAAAAGAATGATATATTTGAAGTCAGGAGAGAAAGCGAAATTTGAATTGAGTTTGTGTTTTATGTTGTGAGTGGTGCAATTTAAACTAAGACGGATTACTGTGCAAGACCACACTAAAAGAGATGAAAATTCAACAAAGGATCGATAGGAAAATAAGCGAATGCAACTTCGTTTTGCGAAGCCGCCAGAGAGAAATGGAGAGAGAGACAGAGGGAGAGAGAGATAGAGAGAGAGGAGGTGAGAAAGAGAAGCGAGAGAGATTGAAAGATTGAAAGAGACACGGAGCGAGAGAAAGAAGAAAAAATGAGAGAAAGAAAAAGTAAGAAAAGATGGAAAGAAAAAAAGATATGATTTCATAAGAAAGAGAAAGAGGAGAAAAAGATGGCGAAAACGCTTTTAGGGAGTAAATGGAAGGGGAGGGGATGGGTACATATAACTGGTTAATGATGTTAATACTTATTATTTACTTTCGTTTGTGAAATTGGTACACAGTCAGTATTTGTATCAGATAAAGACAAAACAAATCTGCGTTTCACAACCTAAAAGAAAGGGGAGTCAGGTAGAGAGATAGTAACAGCTTATACTAGAGGCACTTTTACAAAATCCAAAGTAGATGCCTTCTATGAACTTAAAGCGACACTCCATAAACATGGCTAACAATTACTCTCTTAACACCCTGCCTACTTGCACATGAGGGGGTAACACCTACGCGAGGACAACTAAGTACAAGCAAAACCCCCTCACAAAAAGGTACCCAGCGAGTGTGACTCGCTGGTGAGAACCGTCAGCCGCGGTCAGATGGCGTTGCGATATGGCTCAAATACCTCCTTTAAGTTCTAAATCTGGGTGAATATAAATACGCTATCAGCTATCGTTACTCTCACACATACACGGTTGGTTGTGTTACAAATGGGCCTTTATTGCAGCACTTGCATAAAAATGAGAGTTTTACTCGCCGATAATGTATGGTTAAACGGGTACGTTTTTAAGGAGTTATTGGGTACACGGTCTCGCTGAGCGAGACAACGAGAGGGTACAGCCAGGGTGACGAAAACGGTCCCAGTACATAGAGTGTATCATTTAGACAGCTGACAATATTAAGTTTGGTTTACGATGTATAATGCCTGCCACACACAGGCGAAAAAAAATTAATTCGTGGCACTTTGCTTAAGGACTTTGTTCTCGTTTGTGGCAAATTAACGTAACACTTTTTCTCATTTGGTCACTTTTTTTGATAATGTTGGCACGACTGAAATATTCCTTTCGTGTGTGGGAAACGAAAGCAAAGTGCGCAGCGAGTTAAAGACGTAAGTAAGCACGTTGCTTTCGTTTTTCACACACGGAAGGAATATTTCATTCGCTGCATTTTGCTTAAGGGTATCGATAGAAAAAGAAGTGAAAGCAACAGGTCCTCAATTCAGTCGGCTTCTACGACAATCATGAAATTACTTAAGCCATATTGACGTCAGTGTTCAGTCCCCGCAAATCCGACTGGGTCATATGAGAGAGAGAGAGAAAGAGAGAGAGAGAAAGAGAGAGTAATATTGTTCTTAACATCGTTGGAAACAGTTGTACAGAAAGGCAAGAACGTTTAAAAATATTTAAAAATTAATTTTGTAAGAAAATTGGAAGAAAAATATTTGATGAACCAGATTAAGTTACAAGATTTCATAGAAGTTTGGCACACGACGTAAGCTTAGCGAAAATGATATTAACAAAGAAAACTTCATCAAATTTATCATCATCTTCACCATCATCAACGACGACGACGGTGGTGGTGATGATGATGATAAGGATGATGATGATGATGGTGGTGATGGTGAAGAAGATGACAATGATGATGATGATGATGATGGTGATGAAGATGAAAATGTGGATGATGATGATAACAGTGATGATGAACATAATTATGATTATTAATTATAATCATGAAGACTCTAGTCGGATTAAGAACCTGATCTAAGATGTTCAAACAGGTGATATCCCGCAATGGTCATTTACATCACCCAGACACTTAACAAGGTAATATATCTCGCCGCCGGCAACGGACCCCCCACTCGTCTCAATTCGCCCTAAAAGAGATCGTACTTTCATAACTGGCGCTCTGACACCTACCCCGCCAGCTTCAGTGAAAGGAACAACGGGGAACTAACTGTTCATTCAACATCTAAACAACACTAATGACAAGAGGTGACACAGTATCAGCAACGTCACCATTGCTCTTCTCCTATATACTAATCGAAATAAATAAAGGAACGGTTTGATGAAACATTGTTAGTTAAATATCATCTTAAGTGTTCCGCAAAGAAAGGCGAACAGTACTAGTATTTAATATGTTTCAATTCATTTTAAAATTATTTTTAAAATGAGAAATAAATTTCAAATTTGACAGAACATTTAAACATGTTTATTTTATTCAAATGTTAAATGTTTATTTATTTAGAATAATTTGTAAACACTTAAATAATTTTCTGTATTTATAAAGAGTTTAATAAGTTTAACGTCTTCACTCTTGCAGAATTTCTGCAAAACTTTAATATTTTTTTAAAATTAAAGAACAGCGTAAGAGGTCTGAACTTCGGGAATGAAAACCTCTCAAGACATTCACTTAAACCATATACATTGCAACATATGTGACGATAGGGGTCTTATTGTTCAAGACACGGGGCGCGTGGAGCGATTTGGTAAAGCCTCGAGGGTAGGACATCCAAAGGAGCGACTAAATACTTAAAATCCATTGTTCCATCCAGAAAGGACAATTTCCAATCCTGTAATTTGCCAGATTAAAGAGAACCTGTTTGTGTCTCTGCACCTCTGTCGCCTTTAAAAGACAGACACTCATGCCGCTGTTGGTCATAAAACAATATAACAGATTGTCCCGACGGTGATCACGTTCTGAGATGGCCAATCATCTCTCCATCTGATAGTCATATACCCGACTGGTGACTACTTAAAACTGTATTAGATAATTGTCGAGTCCGTGGACGAGCCCGCCTTATGTTCGGTTATCTGTGGATAATGATTTTAGGAGGTATCAAACTGGTGGTGTGCGAGCACCCTACTCGCTCACTTAACTCATTAAGTGGCGCAGATTGTTACATGAGTAACTGCACACGCAGGTATTCAAGAATCAATAACATACAACAGGTAGCGTAATGTGTATATCCGTTACATGTACTGCACTCACACCTCGTAACCAAAAATTAGTTCTTTTTCATCCCGAATGTTTTCAGTTACAGATATATTTGGTTTGGTTTACTTTCATTATCAGTTATCAGTTACATACATTTCGCTTGTAACAAACCGTTCGGGGTTTTTTCACCCCGACGATTTTCACTTACAGAAATATTCTTGTTACGTTTGGTTTACTTTCATAGTCAGATTTCAGTTATAAACACTGCATCGTAACAAAGTACCTTTTCACCCCAAAGATGTTCATTCACAGAGACATCAATATTAAGTTTGGCTTACTTTTATAACACGATATCAGTTACATGTACTAAACACGTAACAAGAACTTACTTTTGTCATTTTCACAGTTTTCACTTGCAGATAAATTCATATTAGGTTTAGTATACTTTAATGATCTGATATCAATTAAATTTACTGCACTCGTAACTTTCACAACCAGATTTCAGTTATATACACTGCATCGTAACACAAAGTACTTTTCAACCCCGAGAATTTCTATTCACTGAGTCACCCATATTAAGTTTACTTTTGCAACCACATATCAGTTACATTTACTGAACTCGTTTCAAAAGGTTTTGTCATCTTGAAAGGATTCACTTACAGAGAAATTCATATTATGTTTGGCTTACTTTCATACCCTGTTACCAACTAAATTAACTACGCGTAACAAAACTAGTTTTATCATCCTTAGTTTTCACTTACAGACACAATCATATTAAGTTTGGTCTACTTTCACAACCAGATTTCAGTTACAAACACTGCATGGTAACACAGAGTACTTTTTCACCTCGAAAATATACATTCACAGAGACATCTGTGATAGGTTTAGTTTACTTTTATAAGTAGATATCAGTTACATGTACTGAACTCGTAACAAAACAAAAAAGTTTTGCCATCATTTTCACTTACAGACAAATTCATATTAGGTTTGGTATATTTTCATAATCTGATATCAATTAAATTAACTGAAATCGTAAAAAAATAGTTTATTTCATCCTTAAGGTTTTCACTCACAGATAAATTCATATTAAGTATAGTTTACTGTCATAAGTAGATTTCAGTTACATGTACTAAACACGTAACAAAACGTACCTTTTTCACCCCAGGTTTTCACTCACAGATACATTCATATTAAGTGTAGTTAACTGTCATAACTAGATTTCAGTTACATGTACTAAACTCGTAACAAAAAATGTTTTCTGTCATCCTGAAGGTTTTCAGTTAGAGATTTTCATATTAAGTTTAGTTTACTTTCAGCTCAAGAAATCAGTTACATATCGTAACTGGTAACACATTTGATTTTAGCATTCTGAATATTTTCAGTTTCGGAGAGATTCACATTAAGTTTGGTTTACTTTCATCACCAAATCTAAGTTACCTTCACAGAACATTTGTTCTGTTTAAGTTACAAACTCTCAACTCATAAATAACTGTGGTTAACAATCATGTCATGACAAAGATAATACTATACGTGCTGGACCATTACAATTTAATTGATAAATAAACCTGTTATTTATTATCAATATCATTTCTAGATGTTATTATTTATCCACCATATCATCCTAGATATTATCATTTTATTTACCGTATCATTTCAAGATGTTATTATATCTACCATATCATTTCCAAATGTGATTGTTTATCTACCATATCATTTATAGATGCCATTATTTATCTACCATATCATTTGTAGATGTTATTAGTTATCTACCATGTCATTTCTGGATCGAGATGAAATTATATACGGCATCTAATCTATAATTAATCATGTACACATTTAAACTAACACTTGTACTAATACAGTCCAAACGTTTTCCGAAATATAACTTCTTCAGGACTGAAAACCTACAAATATACTGACGATCAAGAGAAAGTGTACCGATTATTTTTTGGCGAATGATAAAACGGTGATGCAAACCTTTCAATTCGACGAGATGTCAAAACTAATATACACAATAATCACTATGAAATATCAACAGGTCGTTCTCAAAGAGTATAAGCGGTAAATTGTTTATGACAAAAACGTTTTGGTACACTTTCTTATGATCGTCAGTTTGTAAAAGGTCAGTAAAATGGTACTATTAAAGATTACAATCACAGAGCATTGTGAAACGGAATTTTGAATAACTTCCATTTAGAGTATAATTTTAACCATGGTGTTACGCGGTGTACAGCTGAAGCGTTATAGAGTACATATCTGAACTTACACAGGAGTACACGAACTTGGTCCTAGGGAAGAAAATCACAGATCTAAATCCTTGTCCACGGTGATCCAACTTTTAGAGTAATCCCAAATCACGTGATATCTCTAATTCCTTGAATAAGTATGAGAGTGTTTACGGTGATGATCAAGGATAAGTCGATAATTGGCCTGATTACCTCGCAGTTGAAACAATCAAATCGATTAATTACTAATCGTGTCCATACAGTTTGTACAAGCTGTGCTCTAACCAGAAGCGGAAATAGGAATCAGACAAAGTTATAATAATATTTGGGGATGCACATTCTCGAAGTATAATCCATCCTGTATACTTTGAGATTATCACATGAGGTCGGCGAAAATGTTTGGGTAATTGTTTAATAAGAAAGAATCACTTCCGGGTTGATTGAGAAGTGGATACATTTACTGAGCTTGTTCTCCTGATATACGCCCGCGCACACATACGCATAAATTACAGAAAAGATATTCATGAACCAGGGCAGGCCAAAATATTGGCTATATTTTATTTGGAATATGTCACGATTTTTTACGAAGATTTTTGTGCGATATTATAAACACGTACGAACACGCGCAGACACGGAAATAATCGGAATCATGAATCAGAATAATTTGAAACACCCGATTCCTGTTTATTTTCTTGAAAATCTTGACGTCCGGTAACTAAAATAGTTAAAATCGTTAGCGTGTTAGTGTGATATAACTCAGACTAATTCAAGACGGAACCTCGTCACATAGACAAGCACAACAAGCATTTAAAAATTGTATTTTACACATGAAAACAACATATTTATAGCGTTGTGCAGTTTATCACGCCACATTATTATATTGTTTAATATAAATTTTATAAAATGAGTATTGTATTTTTACAAATTCGACATCATCTCAAACTAGATGCAGAAAATACCAATGGTGAATTTAAAAGGAATTCAAACCTTTTAAAATACTATTATTTTTAACTAGTCATTTTTGCTGCGTTCTTAGTATTTTAATCACACGGTGGCGAATACGAAACATTTAAATTAAAACGATAATAAATATTGAATTTTAAGTTTTAGAAGTTCGTAGCGTTAGTATTTTGGATAAATGCAGTATCTTGTTTAGTGAGATATTTATATAACATAACAAATACAAAAATAAAACATTTTTATAAAATACTTAGAAAACAATCTCGAACCCATCTTAAGGATGTTGGTTTGGAGATATCATTCCCATAATGTTGACTAGAATATGAAGAAAAACTTTTACCCATTTTGAAAAGCTATGAAAATAATTAACTTTAAAACGATAAGGTATGGATAGGAGAAATATCAAATAACTTACCTGCAAATACAGCTAGCGAGTTATCAAAACAACCTATCGTTGAAGTCACGGTGTCTTCTAGCCAGCTACCGTGTATGCGCGTGGCCGTCACACTTACCACAACAGTGTGCGCACGCTCATGCCCCCTAGCCAATCAAATCACAGTCTTTGTAGTGCCTCGGAAATTGTCCGGATTTCCGTTGACAGATTAAGCACTTACGCTTCTCGTTGTAAGTTCATGAATTTTTAAAAGAAAGCTGATGAAGGTTTCAAAAACCCCCGAATGTGTATTAACACCGATAGACCGATGTCTCACCAAAACGAAGTCAATTTGCAAGCAGCACGAAAACTGTCCAGACTTTAACTCGTCCCCACAAATAAACCAGATTTATAATTCTAAAGGAGGGAAGACGATTGCAGCGCTGGTCTTGTTTTTGATAGAATGTTTTGTCCCTTCATGCGGAAATGAATTTCAGCGCCAGATACGATGAAGCAGCTTGAGGGAGGGCTCTCGTCAATGGAGCCCAGCGTTAAACAAACCGCAAGCGTTATCATCCCGATTTCAGCTACCCTGTCGACACACGCGGGGATATGTAAACGGCGGCCGTGCGTGATGAGTATTCCATTCCGTGCTTCTAGAAGATTTAGACTAACCTTCTTCAACACAGTTCCTAATTTAGCTTGATTGCCACAGTTCAAAGTCTCCGCCTCTTGCATGTAGCTCTCGTCAACGGGGGGCGCTTGAAAAGATCACACATTTTACATTCGACCAAATCGTTTGCTGTTATTAAAGACGGGAAATTATAGTTATTGTTATTGGAAGTAGTGTAGGAAATACGCGGCTCAGAGATGTCAACGTTTTCGTATGGAGCTACGGCAAAACAGAACACACAACACGTAGTGGTTGAGAAATAAGAGAAAGCGCTTCGACGCGGAGAAACCAGTTTGTTTCCTGAAGCCTGACTATCACAATGAAATTATTATCGAAGTCGAGATCATCGTTTGTGTCCAACATAATTGAGTTATTCAGTGTTTGAACTAACAACAAGTATTCAGATCATGCTGTATTTGATAAATGTCGTAAATAAACTGGGATAAATTGGCTTAATTATACATACAACTTAAAAGAAGTTTGACAAATTTACGTAAGACAATTTTTTCATTCGTGAAGTTTCTTACGTAAAGCTAAGTGCTAAAGCAAAATGCAAAATGAAAGTTTGCTCAGCAGATTGCTCCAATGTGTGGCGGGAATTACAAGCACGTTTTCCTTAACTTCAATAACATTAAGCATTAAATTCTCATCTAAACGTTAAGGTAATTGGTACATTTTCAGTTGTAAAAATATTGTATTAAATACCCTTTCTAAAAATATGCTCATGGGGCTAGTTCCGGCAAATAGTCATCAGTTTATGCTGAAATCAGATTTTATCCCTAAATTCATTTGAGTAGTATATATTACATACGAAGAAGCAAAACTTTAACTAAAAGGAGACAAAAAGATATATTAAAATGTTCGTTAATAAAATGCATACACATATATACTGACTTCCAAAAGAAACGATACAATTGCAAGAAATATTCAATCTCCACGTGTCGTTGTGTCACTGTTTATCAAATTATTTGCGTTGTTATTTGGCTTCGTCATGCTAAAACAATGCTCTCTTGAAACATTTCTATTATATTTGCAAAATACGTTTGTTTCTAATCCATCGTATTTCAAAGTATTAGTTTACTTTATTTTGAACATCGGTACATATTCTTCATCACGATGTTAAAGTTTTGCTTCTGAAGTAAGGGCTTATAAAATCATAACACGATATAACAGATGTTATACGAGACAATTTCGTACACAGGTACAGGGTACAGAAGGCGGTAGCGATGTGAAGATGTATTCTGAGAAGGTGAACGTATGCGTGCGCAGGTAAATAACCCCGAAGGTATGTGTACAAATGAAACATGGTAACATGCATATTGGCATATGTTTGAGAGAGAGAGAGAGAGAATGTTATACACATAGCCCACATGTGTGGACAAATGAAACATTAATATTGAGAGAGAGGGGGGGGGGGGGAGGGGAGAGAGAGAGAATGTTAGACACATAACCCTAAAGTGGTGGACAATGAAACAGACATATTGAGGGGGAGGGGGGGGGGGGGGTGAGAGAGAGAGGGGGGAGCGAGAGAGGAG
>JAUELE010142435.1:0-14104 GCA_031471655.1 Diodora aspera
CCCCCCCCCCCCCCCCCCCCCCCCCCCTCAAACTGCAGGGAACATAATTGTGTCAAAACGCTGGGTTTGAATCTCATCCATGTTCTCAGTATGAAAGTAATTGATAATACGTAAGAAATGCTGTGCAGCTGTCACTGTCATGCACATTCGTGTTGAATGCAATGCACGTGCAACACGAGTACCTGGTTGCTTTGAGACATAATCGCGAGATACCATGCACTTCCATCATGCCACGAGTATGGCGCTGGCAGGAATAACGCACAGCGAGGTTGCAAGAACATTTAATATCCACCCATCGACTATAGAGCGTACGTCTTATTGAACAGTGTTCAAGGTCGACCTTAACCTGGCCAAACCCTTTTGACAACTCCCAGACAAAATCAACTAATCCGCCTGCACCATCGTCGCAACCACTTCCTTCCTGCAGCAGCCAACACTGTTGAAAGACACAGGAGGCCCATTCGTATTAAAAATGTAATCCGACGTTTCTGTGGAGTGGGGATGTTGTGTAGACGTCCTTACAATAACAGTATCCTCACACGATGCCACAGAGCTGCTAGACATCACTTTCAATGCAGCAAGGATGCCACCATGCTGCTTTCTAAGGAAAATAATCTTTTCTAACGAATCCCGTTTCAACGTCAGCTATTCGGACGCCAGGGAACGTTTGTACAGGAAACGCCATGAACCATTTCCCGATTCCTGCTTGACAGAGCGTGGTCGGTTTAGTGGAGGCAGTGTAATGATGTGGGCGTTTCTCAGTGATCTGATCATTGTGCCGGGATACCTTACTCAGCGATACGTGGACACCATTTTGAGACCGTTTGTCAACCCATGTTACAAAGACAAAAACGTCCTGGAGAGCATTTCTTCTTTCACAACCGTGTCCCCGGATTTGAACCGTATTAAGGGCACATTTGGGAAGAGTAAGAGCGACGGGTACGCTAACGTGTCACCACCTCACAACGTTGCTAAATTGGGTCAAGCGTTACAAAATGATGGTGGAACGATCAGGCGTTTGAGTCAGTCTTTCCGGCGTCGTCTTCAAACAGATATATAGACAATCGGTTGTTGACCGATGTATTCATTCTCTCTCATATTTGAATGAACAGATGTCATAGAAATAGGAAATGTAAGTTTTAATTCAAATTATTACATTTAGAGGGTATTACCAATTGTAACACAAAATGAGACATCTCCGGAAGAGGGTAGTTGATCCCAACAACTTCCAGAATGACTCCCGTGTTTCTGCTCCCGTCACTTCTTCTAAGGTTTCCTGTAGAACGATGACTTTGTTGTACTTGGCTATCTTGGCAAGTGTTGTTTGTGCTTGATTGCGCTTACCCTTGCATAGTTGCCATCTGGGAGATTCCGGAAGGAAGCTGCAAAAGTTACTTAATTCTTTCACTCTGATAATTCAAATTTAAACTGTGAATAAATACTATTTTTGACAGTTCTACTCATTATTATGTGTATCGGATGTGTATACCTGTCTCTGAATGCGTGTGCGTGCGTGCGGGCATAGCTACAATCATGTTTCTGTATTTGATTCTGGATTATATTTTTCATTGGATTTGGTTTATATTTTTGGAATGGATACAGACGGTTGTGGCATTGAACCAAACACCCAGTTTTAGCAATCTATATATATCTAGGAATATTTTGTTGAAAACAAATCCATTTCTTGCCATCTGGCGTGTATTTAACCATGAAAATGTTATTTATTTATTGACCTGATTGAAAGGAGGTGGAAGAGGGAGCTGAAACTGTCGCCTTCGACAAAGGGGGATGGGTTGGCTGGAGCCACTCATCGTCTGACTGTATTTTTACTTTTGTCATTATGGCGAGACTTGATGTGTCTTTAAAAAGCTAAATAACACCATTCTGTACTAATAGAAAAGAACGCACAGATACTGATGAGATATCTTTCAATGGCACATAGAAGCCATGCATGATGAAAGGAATAGTAGATGTACCAAAACGTCGCAATTCGTCAATAAACAGAAGTTGACATCCATAAAGAACACCGCGGCTTTATGTATATACTGATAAGTTGCCTCAGACTCACAATAATCATAAGATACATTTTTGATATTAAGGACGATACGAAGAGGTTGGCCAGGATTACTCACAATAAGTAAATGAAGATTACTCCAGGCACGGTGACGACGAGTTGTCTGGTCTTCCAGTCCCGAAGAAGATAAGCACACAGGGCTATCGCCATGTTTCCAGCGCTCCAGAAGAGATTCATGGCCACTCCAGCGATCATCCTTCTGGAGGGACCTACAATTTCCATGCCTTCAACAGAAACGTTATTTTATTACTGGGAGCTTTAGACGTTGTTATACGTGGAATCGTGCCGGCGGACAATTCTGAACGAAAAACTGAGGGATCACTGAAAGGCGTATCAAATAGCCGTACCACCAGAACCATAATTACACTTATAATCAGTATACATTAGACAGAGTTACTGGCATATCAGGAGAAAGTGTGATTATCACGAGCTCTGACAACCTGTTGGCATCGTTTGTGCATAATCTGAATCAACCATAACCACTGGCACATACATGTGATCCCTTATTGCTTCCACGGTAATGTATTGAAAAGTGTGACCACCACGGTAAATGTGACCACAACGGGCTCTTCCAACCTGCTGTTCATAGTCGGCATCACACAATACCAATGGCAAGATACAACATGTGTCCCTTTATTGTTTCCACACGTATGTATTGAACATGGCAAAACTGTATTGGCTGTAAATATATAAAGCAAATGTGGGTACACACATCAAGCAAACTATGTTGTAGTCATAAAATTGGCAAAACTTTGGATTCACACGATTCTCCCTTGATCTCCGAGAAGCTGAATAATGTGTTACGTACTGTAGATGAAGCTGGACAGATACTGGGTGTTGTAACAGGCTGCTATGATGACGAGAAAGGGAACCAACAAGGACCAGGTGTTCACCCACGTCAAACAGAAACTGAACACAACTGCCAGAAACATACAGACTAACAGGACAGTACGTCGTCCGAACCTGGGAAAACAATAGAATCATGGGATTACAACGACATCATGCGATCAGAACAACATCATGGGATAACCACATCATTGTATCAGAACAGCATCATGGAATAACAACATCATTGCATCACAACATCATCATGGTATAACAACAGCATTGTATCACAACAGCATCGCGGGATAGCAACATCATGGTATCACAACATCACCATGGTATAACAACATTAGTGTATCACAACAGCATCATGGGATCACAACAATATCATACAATCACAACACCATTATGAATAACATGCCATACTTCCATGGATGAATAATCATTGTTAATAGCCCATTGTATTAAGCCACCGTAAAGGTCAATTGAATGGTAGTCGAAACTTGGGTAAAACAAATGACATTACATTGTGTGCAAACCCTTGGTGATAATTTTGTGAGCTGGTAATTGTGAAAATGTTTGTTTATAAGATGTATATTTTCGGGCTCTTTTTTAAAAACTAAGACGCAATAAAGACACATCTGAAGGCTGAGATGTGCATTGTGCCCGCACATGTAATTACTAATTCATATGTTTATTACAAAATGGGAGTCACTTAACACATATCATACATACATATCAGACAAAGGTCCGCTGAACAGGACTCCTATTAGATGCCCCACCATTGTCAGCATTTTAGCATGTGTCCTGTGTGCCTTTTTGTCACACACAAAGTTCATCTGAAAACAGATATATACCCTTTGACTCTTGCACTGAATAGATGGTTTGGATACTGTTCATCAGTTGTGTATAGCACTACAATGGAAAAAGTGATGGTTCCATAAATGAATGAAGTTTTCTGCCGCTGCTAATGTTAATATGCAGACTAATAGTTTATACCATTTGCAGAAATTTATTATAACACGCTATGTTTAGCGTGCAATACTCTTGGTGGCAATCTTTGTTGTTTGGCATCAATATAATTGTTGTCAAGAACACATGACCCACCGTTTCTGAAATTGTAGAAATGAACACTTCTTTATCATAGACCCAAGCATGACATGTTTCTGTATTATTAAACCGCTGAGATTCCGTGCTGTTAGGGTACATCTCGCACTGAGAGTATTTCATGTCTCCATGGTCACCAGGCACCATTGGAATGGTCAGGTTGATGAGGCGCTGGTGGTCATCGTCCTGTACGTGGTAGGTATCATTCGGTAGACCGGGAATAGCGCACCTGAAACAGAATTCAGAATTGTCGTTTGAAAGAGTACGATAAAGTGCATAATGCACTTCGTGAAACAAACTTGGAGTATATGTAAGGAATGTCGCCGCAAATACCGAAATACATGTATTTCACATGAAGAGTGAGCAGGTAGGGTCGAAATGACAGAGAAAAGACGAGACTGAATGATATAGAGACAGGGAGACATAAAAAGACAGAGCAAGAGAGCGACATAGACACATAGAAACTGACAGAAGCCAAGAGAGACAGAGCGAAACAGATGGTAGGAAATCTGATATTGACAAATATACTGACATGCAAAAGAAACGATACCAAGATTTTGAGAGACTACTGAATAAATTCACAAATTCGTTCGATATGCATGATATATCCTTTCATGATTAGGAAGTTTTATCAGTGACATGAGGTCAATCAAATTACACTCACGGAAATCCAAGCATCCTCTTGATCAACCGTGAAATAAAATGTAATGAAAAATAATTGATGTTTCTTTTGCACGTCAGAATAAAAAACAGAGGGAGACATAATGAGAAAGAGAGACAAAGGGACAGAGAGACAGACATACCAGCAAAAAGCGAATGGCGGACAGGTAAAGCTATACATAAACCAAGAAATATAATAATACAAAGAAGAATACTTGGAGGTAGAGAAACGAGAGAGGGACATAAAGAAGGTGTGAGAGAAGAAGAGAGAGTGAGAGAGAGGATGAAGGAGAGAGAGAGAGAGAGAGAGAGAGAGAGAGAGAGAGAGAGAGAGAAGGAGAGAGAGAGAGACGACAGAGAAATATATAAACTAAAAGAGAGACAAGCTAGGGAACAGAGATACAGGAAAAGAGAATAATTATATTGACGAATAGAGAAATGGAAAGAGTGTGAGAGAGAAAATGATACAAAAGGATAAGACAAGAGACAAAGAAGATAACTACAATAACGCGACAATACCTATCACACAGCGGCACGATTCTGGTCAATACGTACATGTACTTAATATTCTCATTACTCACTCACAATTAATTCTGGTCAATAAATGCATTTACTTAAAATTATCTTTACTCACTCACTTTCTATTCATTCTGCTCAATAAATAAATTTACTAAAAATTATCTTTACTCACTTTCTATTAATTCCAGTCATTAAAAAAATGTATTTAATATTACTTTTTAGACACTTACTGTAAAGAAAGAGCGAGTAAAGAGAATTTTAAGTAAATTTACTTATTGATCAGAGTTGGGTTTATCACCCGTGGTGTATCACTCCTGTAAACAACCTCTTACCTATGATCTGGAACGGCGAATAGAAAGACAACGGTTAGAATAGTGACCAATGCGTTCTGGACACAGGTCATGGACAACAGGACATACAGACGCTTCTGGTATGCTCCAAAGTCACCGACGACTTTGAGAAACTCGTCGAACTTCATCGTTATCTGAAATATAGTTGGACACTGTACATTGCTTTTATGCCCGGCTGGTTGGTAGTGTAATGTTGAAATGAATATTCATGTAGCAATTGTAAGAGCAGATTAATAAACACCGATGTTTGCGTCATGAACACGTTTCTTCAAAACATACATGATGACCTTACTGTGACCTGCGCTACACCTCATTAAACACACCCACCTGGGGCGTGCAACTGATGATGGAGGGATGACCAGTTGACTCTTCATTGTATCCTGACTTTGTGCATTTCTTGTCGAATCATTTTAATTGTTTTACTAATCATGTCTTTGTTCATCCTCTCCTCCATGTGGTGGAGCGTTTTGTCACGGGTCTCATGAACTGCAAGTGCGTGTACCTGCCCTACCTCTCCAAATCAAACGGATTCGTCAGAGCATGCCATTATAAACTTAAATTTTAGCTCAACTTAAATATTTCAGATAGTAAATAAGTGCCCATTTACCTACCTCTCTCCTAAAACTCCATGCGCTGAATTTGATATGAAGGCAATGAATTGTTGCTAAAAAGACAATT
Organism: Diodora aspera; assembly: GCA_031471655.1. Lineage (NCBI taxonomy): Eukaryota > Metazoa > Mollusca > Gastropoda > Lepetellida > Fissurellidae > Diodora > Diodora aspera. The sequence goes on from JAUELE010142435.1 coordinate 6,214, forward strand.
TAAACAGTAAAGATATGGCACCAAAAAGAGAGAGGGGCCATAGAAATGGAACAGGGGAGGAGTTATTTAAATAACCCTATTTCTTATATAGACACACATATGAGTTGCTTCACGACTCTAGAATGTTGCATAAAGATCGACACTTGGCTGTTCTAGTTTACATAATCCCATATGTTACCAGACGCCATATGCAGCTTGTCAGTGCACCATATATAATAATAAAACAGCAACATCATAGAAAGTTACAAAACATAGAATGTTTCACTTTAATTTTCATGGTTCCATTTGATTGTAAACCTTTATACTTCTGAATGCTTATAACACCTGTTACATATGTGCTAGATATGAATCGTACATGCTAACAAATAACACTAAAACGTTTATATGAACAGCAAAATAGAAACTTGATGGGTATTTTAACAGTGCAAGAAATCATTACTGTTTGTATCTTTTGATTTTGACTTGAGTATATAAACTCGGGAGAAAATGTTTCCGTGCATTATAACAATCAAACTATTTTTTTGCATGTTGCCCCATACATATAATTTTCATTGGTAAAGGTATGCCTGGCCACCAACTCGTGACTTTGGTGCAGGTTGTGACATTTGAATTTGTTATTTTTAACACGCGCACGTGATTCTGCATGTGTTCGATGTTATAAACACACCATGGCGTTTAAATCTTTAGGAAACGTTCAGCATGACGTGCCCCCTTGCCTTGACTCGAGCAAGATCTAATCAACGTTAACGCGAAAATGGGATGCTTGAGAGTCGATGGCGCGAAATGTGTTGTGGAGACAGTTTGGCGTTCACCGTAACACTATTCTTTCACTCTGGTCTCGTTACGGACAACGGACCGCCTACGCATGCAGGCAAAACCCATGGGAGAAATCCCATCGTCTGAGACGGTCTTAAGACAGCTTGAACCATTTCTTGGCTACGACCAACAAGTCCACAGCTTGAGCCAACGTGGCATGTGTCCTCTATGTCCTGCAATCCACCCTATTTTGGCCATAGGTCACTGTATTGCACGTTTGGTCTGGTATCGTTGCTGCATCAAGGGTGGTCAGAAATGTTCGTCAGCCGTAGAACCATTAGGACACCATTTGCGACTTAGCATGCTTGGGACGAAACGGAACGCTGTTTGCGTCAATTGATTATGACCGCCTTATTTCATTGTTTGCCGGGAAAAAATTCCTTCAGTTTGTGTCATACACTCTTTGACAATCAATAAATCACTTACGTACTTATCACCTAATATTTTAGGCAATTTTGTGGTAACTAAAATGACGTTGACCATTAAGTCGTTTTTCAGTCAACACCCATCCAGTATAACCATTTACCGGCTGCATATCCATCTTATAACTCATAATTTGTACCGGATTTCCAACCTATTATAAGTTTATCATCCCCTTTCAGTTAAAACGGTATTGCTTGCACTCCCAAGGGGTGTGAGATGAGATTTCGGGGCCCCACAGGTGGATGGAAATGTTTTTTTTTTCCAACCTACTTCATGTCCAAATATAACTTCAAATCTAGAGATGCTACAATGGCAGTGATGCTAGAAAGCAAGCTGAGAACGGATGGCCTAAAACATTCCCGTTTGACTTGACATCTGATTTTATGACCCATGCTCAGCCCGAATATTGAAGGGTAATTGTCCAAAGTTACAATGATGGGTAAATGAGTACCTGAGTTTTATGTGTAATTTATTAAATGAACAGAGGAAATGTGCAGTTGCATGATAAGAAGTCTGCGTTCTTTTTTCTTTTCTATACTCACGGTACGTTTAGGTACATTTTCACATCTCTAGTCAGTTTTAAAGTAGCGATTTCTGGGATGTTTTGTTCTCAACAAATTGCCATATAAAAACGTCAATAATCAAGCATCGTGCATCATCAATAATTATGGAAATTTGGTCCAACTGCTGCGGAAACGACAGCTTTAAAAGTACCGCAATACACGTGATCCGATCAGTGATCTTTCAATAGTTGGGCTGAGTATTTATATGAAAACAACTATACTAAATCAACAAATAAAATTTTAGACCGTGGACAACATTACCTGTCTATCCAGTCTTGTGTAGGCCAAAAAATTAGTCTATGAAATATTTAATTTAATTTTTCTTGCACATGTATGTTCCTTCAATAGACTCCATTCTACAATAAACTGGTTCAATGCTTCATGGAACAGGACTAGTACTAAGGCTCGTGTTTCTCTATTTCATGTCAGCTGTGTAGTCATTGAAACACCGTTCATAGTGGTGGAAGCTGAAGTTGTAAAAGAAGAAGTGTGCAAAAAGAGATGGAGAAGGAGGAGGGGAGAAGAAAGAGGGAAGGGGAGAAGAAGGGGAGGAGGGAAGAAGAAGGAGGGGATGAGGAGGGGGATGAGTGAGGTAGGAGGGAATAAGGAGGAGGGGAGAAGGGTAGATGGAGGAGGGGAAAAGGAGGAGGGGGAGGAAGGTATATATTATATATCTATATATATATTAGAAAATGTAGAAGGTTCAGACGTAGGGTCGTGATATAGTTGAAAATAATAGTTCTTGAAGTTAATCCAGTTGGCGACACATTTTATTCACTCGATATGCATATTTCGCCTCAACGGGCTCATCAGGAGTTTAATGAAAACTCAGTGGAAGAACAAACATATATATATCTCTCTTTGGCTCTCACTGTCGTGTGCAAAAGTGTCACCGTTTCGACCAAATATCTATCCCCCTTTCGTCTAATTGTCACCGTTTCGTCCAATCATATCTTACCGTTATGGCGTGCCACCGTTTTAGCCAGTTCCATATTTGCTTACTTTCCCAAAATGCAATGCGCAATCTATTTTTAGCGTTAGACGATGATCGAAAAGGCATTTTCTTTATCGCCTCAGTTAATGCGAAATCTTTGCGTAAAAAATCGAAAAACAATACAGCACGGTATTATATCACAAGATGAATAGAATGACAAGCTCTGAACATGGATTGGCGTACCTGCATCTTTGATCATGTTCCTTTGACAAGAAAATTAAAATTATACGGTGTAATAATACTCAAGATGCTACGTCACCCTTTATATTGATCTCTGTATTGTCTAATTAACATTTTATGCATAATAACACCATGGTCAAACCTCATTGATCTTTGATCCAGTAGATTAGAATTGTACCTGATATTGTTCTTTCAGTTACTAAACCTTTCAAATGCTTGTGTTCTATTAATTATATGGATATGACGATGATAATTGACACCAGTGTGTATTTAAACTATTGTTAAACGAAGTTGTCATCGTTACACGTTACCTATCTTTGTGTACAGACTCAATAAATATAAACTGCCGGGCAAAAGAAACGATCCAAGATTTTGAGAGACTACTGAACAAATTCACATTTGCGTTGGATATGCACGAGATATCCCTTCAAGATTAGGAAGTTTTATCAACGATATGATGTCAATCAAATTACTCTCGTTGAAATCCTAGCATCCTGTTGATCAGCTATGACAGAAAGACGTAAAGGAAAATAACTGAAATCATTTGGCATCGTTTCTTTTGCCCGGCAGAATAGATATTCTTGATTCAATTTTTCGGAATAAATAATTTATTACTGGTTCTTGTTTACAATTGCCTCAAGCTCAGATCACAGTTACGTATTAAACAGGTTGTTCCTGATGGAGAAATACAGCGCCTCCAAAATCGCCAACTTTGTGTTACTTTTCTTCACTTGTCTCTTAAAGTGTTGGTATAGTTTTTTTAACGTCAGTATGCACAGGTAATTTCTGGCCACTTTTCAAATGTTAAATAATGAAACCATTAAACCCTTATCACAACAGATGATTTCATTCAAGGTCTTCCGATAAACAGAAGTTACGGCGAAATTTAATATTAAAATGATCCAACAATTCCACTTACGATGGTATAAATGTCATTTTTCAAAATTTATGGGATCGGATTCTTTTATATACTGCCGGGCAAAACAAACGACACCACGATTTTGAGAGACTACTGAAAAAATTCACAATTACGTTGGATATGCAAGAGATTAGGAAGTTATATCAACGATATAACGACATGATGTCAATCAAATTACACTCGTTAAAATCCAAGCATCCTTTTGATCAGCTATGACATAAAGACAGAAGGGAAAATAACTGAAATCATTTGGTATCGTTTCTTTTGCCCGGCAGTGTATTTGATGTTTAACCTTTCGTATAAAGAGTGAATTATAACGAATGTGTGCCATTACGTTCAGATAGGTCATACAAACTGCACTAAAGCTCACAGAAATAGTGTTAATGGCTTTGCACTGCTGTTGCAGTTATCATTAGCGACGATGTGATCAGGTCCAGATTTACTCAGTTTAGCGTTTCTTCTAATACTCGGAAATAAATGTCAGGTATCATCGATTGTCTTCCTTTTTACTTGTTGACGCTAATACGATACTGTATTGGCGCTGCGAGGCGGCGACAACTACCCGTAAGGGTGGAAAAAGAATTTCCGTATGTACTTGGATAATAAAGTGTTATTATTATTTCTCGTTAAACGTTTTATCATCCTCAAGGCCAATGGTAAAATAAATGCTTTTATTTATGACAAAAAGCATTTTCTACTTAAGCGTAATCAATAAACAATATATATACCCGTCACCGTCACATTAATCAACAGTTTGTTAAGTATGCGATTGACAGTAAGCCTATAAAGTATGAAAATACGTCCATAAACTTGGATATACATGTATAAGGAAACTGTCAAATCTGAGACTCTCTGCATTTCGATTGAAACTTTGCGCTTAAATGACATATACTTCCAGTAGATGCTAGAGCACCCAAACGGGTGGTAAAAGAATTGTCTGTAATTTGATCAAGAACACTTTGAAGATAGGAATCCAAGAAATGACAGAACATTTATTTTGTCTGAGACGTCTTCTCAAATGAGAGCAAGATAAGATAAAAAAAACACACCCTCAAATGTAACCAATACGCATCACACTCGCATCTAATAGTTTGTAAATCAGTCATAACAGCTTAAATAAGATAAACACGCATACAAATATACAGCGTTTTCCATCACTGGAGTCTTGGCTTGAATACCACTGTGTAGAGACTTTATGGTAGCATAAGCGATATGAGTCACTGGTTTGCATCCGGTAGAGAGGATTATGGGTCCGGAAGCAGAATGGATCGCTGAAGGATTGTGGTCATAGCTCTGAAGATTCGGAGCGTTACAAGAACTTCACCGATACACTGGCGTTTCCCAGGTTCAAACACTACCATCATGCAAAGACAAAATCCTGTGAAGGCAAAATGTGGATTGTAGGGCCCTCAACACCTTAAATTTCTTGCAGCAAACTTTGGTACCCGATTTAGTTTTGCCGAAGGGAAGAATTTCTGTCATCTTTTTGTCTTACTTAAAGGATTGTGTATGCCTCGCGGCTTCTTCAAATTTTATGTGGAGTTAAGTTATGCCGTTGGCGGATTCTATATTCCGGTCGTATATTTCTATGTATTGTTCATCATCTTTATTACATCTTTGATATTTTGTTTCAAATATACATGTACTGATATGCAAAAGAAACGATACCAAGATTTTGAGAGACTACTGAATAAATTCCCAATTGCGCCGAGGATAATTTTCGGGCAAGAAGGTCACTACCCCCCTCCCCAATTCCGAGAGTACCCATACGCCTATGTGTGTAGTTATGAGGAACTTACGAGATGTGACCAAGACATGGTGTGCTACGATCCATGGACATCAGGAGAGAGTGGACACGTAAGCACCTCGTTCACCTGTACCTGTTCATAATTATAAAAAAATAATAACATTCAAATTCTCATATTTGATAGATGTTTTCCCCTTTTAATGTGTTGCAACAGGCGTCGGACTCGTGATCCGACGATGATCAGGCCGCGGGTTCGATCCTAGCTAGCGGCGTGCCGTGTTGTACCCTTGGACAAGGTACTTAACTCCACTTGTCCCGGTCGGCCCAGCTGAAAATGGGCATTGGCGCTGCACCGGCGGCGACAACCACCCGTAAGGGTGGAAAATAAATATCCTGTATTATACATGGATAATAAAGTGTTATTATTATTATTATTATTATATAAAACAGACAACTATGCGTTTGTATTTAAGTATGAAGTGTTCTTCATGGACATTCTTTTCGGAATTGTTGAATTGTCGATTGAAACAGTCTGATCGGTAATTCTACCATGTGTTTTAATGGAATTAACTTAAAAAAGGGGATTCCCCGGGGCCTCGACGCGTCAAGCAGCAACATTACTTTTTTTTCGCAATTCAAAAATGTTGACCCTGACGCGCTGCTTGCTTCAATTAGGGGTGTTTATCATAAATCAACAGGAGCGATTTTGTGCTGCCGACGCGCTGCTTCAGTGTGGGGGAGGCCTTTAAGAGTTTTTTGAAACAGCTAGCCCGGATGGCTAGTCGGTTAAACGCCGTTACATTGGCCACATTTCATGGTAAATCCACCCCGACATCACAGGTCTTGGAACATAAATTTACTGTAATGACAAGTCTTGAGAGATCTTTGTGTTTTACATGGCTGAAGAGAAGAAAAAGTAGCTAAGAAACAAAATTGAAGATGCCTAATCCATTTCAGTTTCAGTTAATGCTTTATGCATCGAAATATAAATCTTATAGACACATGTCTGTCATCTTGGTGTCGTTCACATGCATTGCATCAGTAGAAAACGTGTCGAAAAAGCTGATATATATAATGAAACCTGCTTTCTATGGTTTTGTTGTTTGTGAATGTCATATGGGCTAGCTCGTGTTCTTCAGGGCTGGTAAACTTCAGCTGTAACTAGCCCTGTGGTCTTGAAGGCTATTTAAATAATATAGAACCTTGGTGGATGTAATAAAGCAATATGCAAACGAAATTGCGTCTTGTAAAGACTTCCTTGTTGGAGAAAACTACTGTCTGGTTTTCCGAGCAAATCCAAGTTATTCTCGGAACTTGAAGCAACAATCTTGCATTTACTGACAGTTCAAGCGTATAGTGAAAAGTGATTGGTAAACAAGGAGCCAAAATAAGTTACATCCTGCTAGCGCATCATTTGTTGTTCGTTTGTGGGCGGCAATTGTGATCAGGTCAGCTCCATATGCAAGCAGGCACATGCCGAAAATCTGAATATGAATACAACAATGCGCTTGTATTTGCTTATAGGCTCATCTTCCAACCAATCACAACTTGCCCACGTACACAAGCACCCCCTCCTATCTACCTACCTACCCCTTCCAACCTTCCCACCCCCTTCCAATTTCCCCATAAGTGGTATTTGAGCATAACAGAATTTAATTAAAAATTCTCAATCTCGATTCGGATTGGTGGATCAAGATCTACCAAAATTCCCCTCCAAGTCCCAGCTGCTGGGAGGAAGTTGGGTGCGCGTGTATAAATATGGCAGCAGGCAATGTGGAGAAGCACATCGGCGCATCGACCAGAGCTGACGTTGCAACCATCAACTCTCAACATGACGGGAAAGGTATGTTACTCAGAAACTTATGTTGACACTATTCCATCTGGTGCTATCCTCTCTTCTTTATCTAGTTGTTGTTGCAGTTACTTTTGTTGTTGCTGTTGTTGTTCTTCTTCTTCTTCAGCTCAGAGATTGGCCTATGAAACCAACGTGACTTAGGTGACACTGAGGCGATATGGCTGAAAGATTGCCAAAGGCCACGTAAAGTCAAAAATCACTCACTCAGTCTTTTTGCCACCTCCCCTTCTTCTTGTGACGAGAATGCATGATCACTTCAGTCAATACTGTCCCAATTGGTCTCAAGCGTTGACCGTCTTTTCTTGTGGTCTTGTTGTTTTGATCTTCTTGTTCTTGTTCTTGTTGGGGCGCGGGTTGGTGCAGTGGTTAGCGTGTCGGCCCAGTGACCTGCCAG
>JAUELE010142545.1:0-14101 GCA_031471655.1 Diodora aspera
AGTTTGTTTTCTGATACATGTATACGAGTTTGTTTTCTGATACACGTATACCAGTTTGTTTTCTGATACACGTATACAAGTTTGTTTTCTGATACATGTATACGAGTTTGTTTTCTGATACACGTATACCAGTTTGTTTTCTGATACACGTATACCACCCTGTTTTCTGATACACGTATACAAGTCTGTTTTCTGATACACGTATACCAGTTTGTTTTCTGATACACGTATACCAGTTTGTTTTCTGATACATGTATACCACCCTGTTTTCTGATACACGTATACCAGTCTGTTTTCTGATACATGTATACGAGTTTGTTTTCTGATACATGTATACGAGTTTGCTTTCTGATACACGTATACCAGTTTGTTTTCTGATACATGTATACCACCCTGTTTTCTGATACACGTATACGAGTTTGTTTTCTGATACACGTATACCAGTCTGTTTTCTGATACACGTATACGAGTTTGTTTTCTGATACACGTACATGCATACCAGTCTGTTTTCTGATACACGTATATCAGTCTGGTTTTTGATACATGTAAACCAGTTTGTTTTTTGATACATGTATACCAGTTTGTTTTCTGATACATGTTTACCACCCTGTTTTCTGATACATGTTTACCACCCTGTTTTCCGATACATGTATATATACCACCCTGTCTTCAGATACACGTATACCAGTCTGTTTTCTGATACACGTATATCTGTCTGTTTACATGTATATAATTATACCACTAGTCTGTTTTCAGATACGCGTATGCCAGTCTGGTTTCTTATACATGTATACCAGTCTGTCTTCAGATACATGTATACCAGTCTGGTTTCTGATACACATATACCAGTCTGTTTTGTGATGCATGTATACCAGTCTGTTTTCCGATACATGTATATATACTACCCTGTCTTCAGATACACGTATTCCAGTCTGTTTTCTGATACATGTATACCAGTCTGTCTTCAGATAGGGTGTGGTAGTCTGTCTTCAGATAAAGATATACCAGTCTCTCTTCAGATAAAGATATACCAGTCTGTCTCCATATAATAAAGGTTCCTAGTCTGTGTTCCCAGAAATGTGTCAGTCATGTTACTGGGCCATACGTGATATTTATAATTCCTACCTGTTTGTTCTGTAGGAGAGGAGGACCCTTATCCCTACTGTTAATGAACAAGTAGCCTGGATTCTTGGCAGAGAACCGTCCACAGAAGGGAGATATATCAGACGTCTTGGAACCGTACTTGCCGCTGAAGCTGTTCTCGAAGTCTTCCAGGTATTTGTGCTTGTTGGGTGCAGCGATGTTGGACGGACACCGTCGACTGAACATTTCCAGAAGCGCCGTTTTCACCTAAAAATGCTCAGTTCCATGAATATCACATTAGGCACACGTATTTCATGATAACACGAGGGTATGTGTACGTTTTGTAGTCTTGTAGGAGTGGTCATAACGTCACGTACATCAAATATACATCTTAGCATCTATAACACTCTGTTTACTTACATGATTATGTTGCAGATGTTAATATAGAGAGATTATTACTCGAGTGTAATATAGTTGATATCCTGCATTAGGAATAAACATTGTATTATGCGATCCTTGGCGAGCATAATACATAGTGTTTATTATTAAAGCAGGATATCGACTATATGTAAACACACTCGGGTAATAACCTCTTTATCATACTATGTTATTCTTATTTTTATCAAGAAAACACCTATTTACAACTTCCCGTACTAGCCCCGACGGATATCGAAAAATATCTGCAGGTTTTATCCTGAGGAGAAACCATCACATTGTATGATAAATAATATTAATTCACAGCTATACGATTTAATAATACTTATATCTTCTCATTCCTCGTCGCCAAACATCAAAAGAAATAGAGTACTTTATAATATAGAGTACACACTAGCAGAAGCGACATTTTGACGTACTTTATAACATATAGTCCACACCAGCAGAAACGACATTTGGACGCACTTTATAACATATAGTCCACACCAGCAGAAACGACATTTGGACGCACTTTATAACATACAGTACATATACGCAAACGCGACATTTGATCGTGCTTTATAACATATTGTCCATACTATCTGAAACGGCATTTGAACGTACTTTATAACATACAGTACATGTACGCAAACGCGACATTTGATCGTGCTTTATAACATATTGTCCATACAAGCTGAAACGGCATTTGGACGTACTTTATAACATTAAGTACATATACGCAGAAACGACATTTGATCGTGCTTTATAACATATTTCAGTCCACACTAGCAGAAACGGCATTTGGACGTACTTTATAACATACAGTACATACAAGCAGAAGCGACATTTGGACGCACTATATAACGTACGGTATCCACTATCAGAAGCGATATTTGAACGTACTTTATAACATACTGTACACACTAGCAGAAGCGACATTTGGACGTACTTTACAACATACAGTTCAAACTAGCAAAATCGACATTTGGACGTACTTTATAAAATAGAGTATACACCAGCAGAAGTCACAATAGGACGTATTTTATAACATACAGTATACACAAGGAGCGACATTTTGGCGTATTTTATAACATACGGTTCACACTAGCAGAAGCGACATTTTGGCGTATTTTATAACATTCAGTACACACAAGGATTGTCGTTACATGTGAAATAGCAAACAGAATCATTAGCGACATTTTGTCGCCTCCTGCGAGATTTGGATGTGGTGCCCCCACTTCCTACGAGAGCGCGCACTTCCAAAAGAACAGACTGTCTGCTGTAGCGCCCCCTGACCCCAAAGCAACCAACTTTGTCGCTTGCGCCACGAGCTGCCCTTTCATATGATTACATATCTATTCATGTTTGTGCATTTACACATGCAAAGTTAAATTCGTAAGTAAACAATGTGGAAGCTGCATTGCATTGATTTCCATTATTTTATGATTTATAATGAAACAGACTTTCTCTTACGCTTCTTTGTCATCGCCCATCTTGTTTCAAACGCTCTTTACTTACAGCTTCTGCGTCGCTGTTGACGCCGATGGGAGGGGAGATAACTCCGTCCATACTCATGGTAATATGCTCCATGGATGATCTCCCCTTTGTCTTCTCGCTGATCTTGATGTCACAGTTGTGGTCGCCTGGGTCTTCATACATCTGCTGCAGGTCAGGAAGGTCACCTTCAAAGGAGAAACACGAGCATGACTTAACACCACAATGGGCTGAGTTCAGCTAAGCTGTGCTGAGCTGTGCTGAGCTGAGCTGAGCTGAGCTGAGCTGAGCTGAGCTGAGCTGAGCTGAACTGAACTGAACTGAACTCAACTCAACTGACCTGACCTGGACTGAGCTGAGCTGAGCTGTTAGGCAGAGTTGAGTTGGTCATTTTATGAGGAAATGTCAGTTAACTCCGATGAATAAGCATGTTTGTCATTCAAGGTGATACATCCCAATTATAGGTCATGCCAGGTAACAACTGATCAGCCAATAGAAACACTCCGCTTGGAAGTCAAGGCAGTTACAGGGGGAAGTGGGAGGGGGCCATGGAGTTCATGTCACCACGCATTACTGGGCTAAAACGGTATCGAACCCCGAGCCCGCTTCACCCCCACCTCCCTTCACGCCCAGCATGTTTATGCATGGTGGCCAAGAAAGTGATCTTCAACTGGGCTGTACCAGACTGTCATACTACATCGTAGGAATCAATAAAAAGAATTCTACTCTATCCTAGTTAGATTGTCAGCGTCGGGTATGTCGACTTAAGGATGATGTGATTATTGCTGGTACCTCTCTTTGTCTTGAAAGTGACGGTATACTCCTTCCCTTGCGGGACGTCGCTTGTAATGACGTCGACAGTATCCGGAGCCAGAGTTGGGAGCTTGTCAAGGGCGCTGGCCATCTCCTTGTCCGTGGTCAGAATACTTAGAGGCTCTGTAAATAGAGAACAAGCTTGTCAAGGGCGCTGGCCATCTCCTTGTCCGTGGTCAGAATACTTAGAGGCTCTGTAAATAGGGAACAAGTTACGTTAGAATACTTAGAGGCTCTGTTAATAGGGAATAGGTTATGATAGAATACTTAGAGGCTCTGTAAATAGAGAACAGGTTATGTTAGAATAAGTAGAGGCTCTAAACATAGGAAACAGGTTTTATGCGAATAATTAGAGGCTCCGAAAATAGGAATCAGGTTTTGTGAGAATACTTAGAGGCTCCGAAAATAGGAATCAGGTTTTATCAGAATACTTAGAGGCTCTAAAAATAAAGAGAGGGTCTTAGTCATTTGCTAAGCCATAAACATATTTTTTTGAAAATAACACAATGATTTACACCGAATGTTTCCCCGACGAATCGCTCCACTTTTCTCCGACGTATGTGGGGTGGGGTGGGTGAAGGTTCCTGTCAGCCCCCCCCCCCCCACTAGCGCTACCACTGTATATGAACGAATGGATAACATACTCACGATGGACAAAATAAGTTAACCATTCAGCAGAGATATAAGGGAAGTTAATTCAGTACATGACGTGAAGAAGTCTGGAATGTTACCTGTATAGGCTCCGGACACTCCTAGTCGGAACTTCGTTTGGTCATTTCCGGTCACCCTGACCACCTGCTGCTCGTGAATGGCGTCCTGGACAGTCGCTGGTGTCAACGTTATTTTCTGTAAAAATAGTTATATCACTGATCACGTGTTCCACTCAATTTCCTTGTTCAAATTGATCAGAGAAAGTTGCCTGAGATCACGTGGCAGGCGCAAATAGCAATGTTTCTTAATTTTTCAGGGGAACAAGCCCCAGACCCCTCTAGAAAATGATATCTTTCATGAACTACGCGGTATGTTGTGCTCCTCCCCCCAACAAATACTGGTTCTGCCCTAGATAATTACTGAATCTGTTAATCACTTCAAAACTTCAGGAACAGTGAAATTGTATTTGACCTAAAAGCGATTTACATCGTCCACTGATCAACTTGATACAAAGAACCGTATATATCCAGCCACACACACACACCGTCACTCACACAAACACACATACACACACACACGCACACACACATGTACCCGCACACTAGCACACATAAATCTACACAGAGAGTCAGTATGAGTAAAATGTGTACCTCTGAGAAACCGGAAGCGGAAGTACAAGATGTTACCTGTTTCTCATGGACTACTGCGGATGAGAACTGTATTTGTTGCTTTTCGTTGCGAGCAGCACCCGTCATGGATTCGGTGAAGTGAGTTTGATATCCGTTCGCAGCCGTTTGGAACAAGACGTCTCCTGAGTCGTCGCTCATTAGCACTTCCATATAATACCTGTCAACACAAATACTGAGACTGGAGGCAAACGTCACTAACTACATATTTTAAAATACTTCAGTCTTACTGATACTAACGTTGGAACACTGATGTAATATGGGGCTATGCATTATGAACACTAGGAGACCGTTTGACAAGATGGTCTTGTTCAAGATCAATCTTAGCAACTCCGTTAAAATAAACGTGGCAAACATTTGTCCATATTGTATAAATTGATTTACAGGACTACAGCTTGAAGCCGGAATGATGGTTAAGACTCGGTTTAAAACGGTGATGTTTAGAGTTTTGGATGAACTTCGTGAAAAGATTGCCAAGTTGCTTTATCGAAGGTAGGTTGTTTATAACGCAGCTATTTCTGACAAGGGCTTTACCTATCAGTCAGAATAGATATAGGGTTGCCTCGCTTCTACCAACCGCGAAATCCAGGGTATATTAGACTCAGCCAACGTCTCCCTCAGATACCCTGGATTCAGTCTCATGCTAAATGAGTCTTTCAAGGTTGATGTTTTAACCCAATGCGCCCAATCATGTGGTGCGTCTCTCCTAACACTCGGACTCGAGTACTCGAGCACTCGTGACAGCCCTAATTCCAAGATACGCTGTGTCTTTCACTTAGCATGGGTCAGTCGCACCAAAATAAGCCAAGGAGATATTCTTTATGAATTTGGTGCTATCGAAGCTAGAAGAGAGGGTTTGTTTGCAGCATAACATTTACTGGATGTCAAATAAAGCCTGCATGTGAGTGTGTTGTCTATATTTTCAATTATTGTGTGTTGGAACTTTCAGGTTCTATACATTTGTGTTAATGCGTCACTAGATAATTGTCGTGTAGAGTAAGAGCGTCACGATAATATCCCAACATGGTGTACGGGGTAGGGGGGGGGACCGGTAGGTAAACACTAGGGCGAATATCCTTAAAACGTCTGTAAGACGTTGAGAGAACCTGCAGAAAACGTCGCATTCAACGTTCAGAGAACGTAAATACTTTCAGCAAACGTTCAAAATAACGTTCATCCGACGTCCTGCGAATATGAGGGGAGTTCATAGAATCCCGTTCTGGGGACGTTGTTAGCGAACGTCCAGGGAACGTAAATACTAACGTTCTGCGAACGTTGTGGGGACGTTCTTGTGTTAGCTGGGAATGTTGTAAAGAATCTTGTAATGACTACATGCTGGAGGAAGCCGTTTCAAAGACTTAAGAGCTCCGCTAATTACCAGGCCTTAGCAAGGCGCGTTTGATTTATTGATGTAAACTAATACGTGCCGTGTGCCACGCAAAGGGTACCTAACATGGGCATATAAGAGTTTCCAACTGACCTACGCCAGTGTCATGTGTTACAAATGGGGGTACAGATGGCCTATATTTCAAGGAAAGTTCGTCATGTAAATAAGGAATGTCCCACATATGAAACTGAGTAAAGTTATTCCTGTAGGTCAGTGTTTTGCGCCATATATCAGAATGCCATGTCCCTGCAGAAGACTGTGTGAGTCAGAAGGTTCATTCAACATAATATAAACCGTGTTTGATTATCAATGAATGAAAACTAACAAGTTACTGTAATCAATGATGATGTATTCGGCAATAGAGTCAAATGCAGAATGTCGTACACAATTTCAGTACAATCCTCCGATTACGTGACGTTTATAAGACCAGGGGTAGGTATATCACAGTTCACAGAAATGATCAGTCAACACTGCACTGTCGTGACAAGTCGGCACCCTTCCACTGATTACGTGGCACACTCAGTAACGAGTGTGACAACTACGAGCACCAAGTCACGCCCAAACTTGCGGCCTCATTGATGTCGTTATCCGCATGATGACGTAATCAGGAATCCGATTTTATGCGTTCACCAAAGCGCCGGGAAGCTATTGTTGGTTTTGCTGGTGGATGTGGACGTCTTCGAATGCGACGATTAAGGTGGTCTCACAAGTGTTCGACTGGATTCAAATCTGGTGAGTGTGCTGGCCTTTGGAGAACGTCGCCTTTGTTCGCATTTAAGAAGTCCTGGACGAGCCTGGCTGTGTGAGGTCTAGCGTTGTAAGAGTGTTCCCTGCTGCTTTTGGCGAAGGCATGACAGCACCATAGCTTTAGGATCCTATGGCAGTTGAGGTTGCCATGGATGATAACAAGTCTCGTCCATTGGTTGCCTCAAATCTCGTCACAAACCATCACACTGGCACCACCATAGGACGGATGGACTTTTGAACGGATTGGCGACCTCTGATGCCAACAACACGTTGACGTCGTATCATTGTGCGTCCACTGATACCGTGTCCTAACGCAGTTGTCGCGTTTCCGTCAACGTGACGAACCTGTTGCGCAGATACCGATCTTACTGTGGCGTTGTCGCTCGTGTTTTGCCAGATCGTGGCCTATCCTCTGCACTGACAGTCTGTATGAAGCGTGGAAACCACAGTAAACCACAGCGTTGAAGTGTATGCGTTTTTGCCTGTGAGTGTAAATATCTGCAATTCTAAAATTCCACCCAGTTCGAAAACCCTTGCTGTAGATCAACTATTTCACCTGTTTGCTGATAAAGGGGTTGGTAAGGATTAAACTGTAACCAAATTAAAGTTAATATAATTAGGTAGTAAATTAAGTTCTTCCAAGTCAACTTGAAAACCAATCGGAAGCATAATTGAAAATGAGTCATAACATCCTTTATAGCTCGAAACACTTTCATAACGGTTCCTTGATAGTCTGCTCAAGACCATTGTTACACCTGCTAATTCCATTCGTGGCGTTCCTTCAAAGAGCATTAAGTGCATTACGGAGTGTACCAAACCTTTTATACAATTACGAAAACGGCACTAGGCCAGCCTTAGCCACTTAAAGTTCTTGGAAATTACCACTTAGGTTCCGTCAGATCGATTAGCACTCTGACACCTTGGACGCAGCTGAAGACAGAAGGAACGTGACTGCTGCAAACGTTCCTCTCTGAGTTGTGTGAGTCTGTATTGTCGTCAAATTATTAGACTCGAAACTGGTCCACCTCACCATGCTGAAATCGCGTCCGCTGTTATCAACTGCAAAACCGTTTTACACCCCGTGAGGATTCTAGGGATTATAAACAAGGAACCAAGGGCTTGTCTCCTCGCTTGTGTAGATTCGGATATGGGAGACGAAGGCACTGGGGGGGGGGGGGTCTTACCTTTTATAATCTTTAAGGACATTTTAGTATCAATTAACCCCCAAACTATTATGAAAGCTCATGAAATGGGTTGAGATTGCACCATTTTCCAAGTTGACGTTTCACAAGTGTTCAAGGGGAACGTACCTATGACCTATTTGTCTACATCAACTTGCGTCCCCTCTTCACACAAATCCTGGATCCGTCCGTCCCTGATGTTTCACATCACGCTATGTTATGGCTGAAAGATTGCCTGTGTAACGTGAAATAACTTGGTTGTATGATCCTCAGTGTTAAACAACATTCTGATATGAGGATGCAAAACGGAGAACCTTTCCGGTATTGTTTTAGATAGGTTCTCATTGGAGCAAGGTCAGCAACATCTGTGCGCAGTGAGATGTATGTAACAAGTAACCACTGAATCCAAGGTGAGGTTGTGTGGGACAGAACAGCTGCTTTATCTGTTTGCCTAAATCAACTGATTTTAGCCCTTACCTCAGTTTAGCCCGAACGTCGGGACTTTGACTAGGGTGATATGAAAGCTACTTTAAAGTACAAAAATAATCTGTTGAAAAAACCAAACTTTTTCCGTCCGAACAGCTCCTGCTCTAGAATCTTGCTCCTTGCAAAGGGCTATAAAAACCTTCAGTCAGTGGGCTTGTGTCATGACTACGTACAGACATCCATCGTGTTCCTGTTCCGTGTTACTTGGTGCAAGAACAATATAACCGCTTGCAGGCCGTGGTAGATCCAGGATCTCTGTGTGTAAGGGCACAACATAGTTCATGAAAGATATCATTTTCTTGGGTGGATCAGGAGAATCCTTCCACAGAAAATTAAAAAAAATATGTTAAGGGTTGATGCGGCATTAAGACAAATAATTCCATAAAGGCAGCCTAAAGGGGGCGGGGCGGGGCGAGGCGCCTGGTGCACCCTACCCCATCGGGTCCTGTACTAGGATTACACTGAATGAAACAAACCAGAAATATTCCAACTGGTATTACGGGTTTGGACTATTCATCATCAGATCACCGGCCTCATATCCGTTAATCAGCAGTTGTGTACAAAGTTACAGGAAGTAAAGTCCAGAAAGTTATTCCAGTCAGTGACGTTCACGTCCTGCATATTGTTCTCGATGCAATTACGACCCAACAAGCTAGTTATGTCTCTGAAGTTTATACCGGATGCAGGCATGCAGAAACCGCCAGGCAGCTAGGTTTCTGTGACACGCATACCAAATGCTACGGCAAAAACCGTCGAGAACGGTCCTCGTATATGTCGCTGGAGTCAAAAGTCTCAAAAGAAGGGATGAAACTGGGTAAGCTTTTAACAATAATATAATACGAGATTGTGACGGATTAAACCCAACAGACAACCCCATTTCTGTGTAACTAGGGACCACAGCACATTCAAGGGTATTCATTCTTCATTACACACTAGACACAGACGATGGACACATTTCTCAATTCATCTCTAAGCCATTTCAGACCAAGGAGAACTCATCAGTATGTCATTTCTTACATGTAAATCAATATGTAATCCCTGCGTTCCTTGTCACAGCAGAATAGGACTCACAAGCGTGTGAAAATGAAGAGTAATCACATTGGACAAAGCTGTCAGTCTGCACGGATGTCACTGTAATTACCCGGATGTAAGATCGGAAAACTATATATGTTCAGCAGGCGGACACCACAGCTTAGCCGGGTGTAGCAGTTCCAAGTAATTATACATGTCCACATTCGCAAGCTTTTTCAAGAAAATACAAGATTGTATACACACTTTTTCCGGCTGCAAAATTTACCGAAACTAGTCCCGATTACGAGTTCGTGGCTACTTTCTGCATATTTCTCAGATAGGGGATCTTATTTACTGCTTGAGCAATTTGGTCTGATTGGTTTGATATTCAAAATACCAATTGATAACGGTTTTGTGAACTGAAGAAAACTACTACTACTACTACATTGGTATAGTTCAACTTCACCATTTGTTGGGCTTACAAGAATAACTAAATTCAGAAAGAGCTATTGCCATTTCGAAGAACATTATACTGTGACGTCACAATAAACGAAACACAGCAAGCATAATTCAAAATTGCCTGCAGCCCTAATTCCCCTTCTGGTCCAAAGGGCCCAGGAGCAATTGTTTCTATCCAACAAGTGAAACAATTTGGTCAATAACGTTCTCAACTCCCCGGAAAGCATACCACTCAGAGAGGTGCATAACGTGCCCTTAAACAAAATATATAATGTGGATCCAACAGCTAAACATCGAAGCACCTGAAAGCCTAATTACAGGCTAAAGGACGACCTAGCAGCCCAGTGAGTAGACTCCCAAGTACATGAAGCAGAAGAAAATTCCGCCAAAGTGAGGGGACTACTCGACAGAAGCCAATCTTTCCACAAGAACAGAGAATCTCCCTCAGACAGCATCAGCTATGGCTGGCTTCAATCAACGTGATCATGCAAAAACCGTCGCAACATTACCTTATTTCAGTCCAAATGGCATTAACGCACAATTGAATTCAGTATTTTCATATGTCTTGGAAAATGACTCCTTCAAGATTGTCTGGAATAAGCCCTTTTACAGCTTAAGGACACTTGAGTTCAACAAACCCGATCTTCTGCTCTTAGATAAATGCAATCATTTTGTGTATGTGGTTGAGTTTTCTGTCCCTTTTCACAGTAATGTTGGGAAGGAGACTTTTCAAGTATGCTGACCTTGCTTTTGAAATCTCTCGCCTGCATCCCCAGTACACAGTTGTCCGACTCCCCATTGTTCTCGGTGCCCTTGGTTTGGTTCCTCGATCTGAGAAATCATATCAAGAATTCCCGGGTTTTGACACCGGGAGCACAGCCTTTCGGACAGTCTGTGTTATGCAGAATGGTGCTGTGTTGGGGAGTCTCCATAATTTGGGCAAGGTTCTTGGTGGGTTCGACTAGGTAGCGATTCCTGGGAGCCAGTCCCATTCGCTGTCTGGGTTGCGTGTACCGGGGCAAGGGTACCTGAGCTGATGATGATTCTTTGGGGATTGACTGCGCCAGGACCACCCGACCCTCCTCTGCTGCATATTTATCTTGTTTAGTCTGTGAATAATAATAATAATATTAACTCAACAAACCTGATCTTCTGACACATGTAATCATTTTGTTTATGTGATTGAGTGTTCTGTCCCGTTTGACAGTAATGATGGAAAGCAGATCAAGGAAACGTTTTCCAAGTATGCTGACCTTGCTTTTAAAACGTCTCAACTGCATCCCCAGTACACAGTTGTCCGACTCCCCATTGTTCTCGGTGCCCTTGGTTTGACTCCTCCTGATCTCAGAAATATGATCAGGAATGTCCCGGGTTTCAACACCGAGAGCACAGCTTTTTTGACAGTCTGTATAATACAGAAGGCTGCTGTGTTGGGAGTCTCTATATTTTACGCAAGGTTCTCGGTGGGTTCGAGCCGGTCCCATTCGCTGTCTGGGTTGTGTGTACAGGGGGCAAGGGTACCTGAGCTGATGATGACACCTCGGGGAGTGACTTCGCCAGGACCCCCGACCCTCCTATGTTGCATATTATCTTTTAATCTGTAAATAATAATAATAATAATAATAATAACCCCTAGACACACATAAGTGAGCCGACCTGCAAAAAATCGGCCCCAAACAAATGGAAGCCATTTCCCCACAATTTGAACAATACGGTCCATTACGAAAATAGTATTACCATAAAAATAATCATACAAGGGCATAACTTCGTCAATAGCTGTGGATCACGGAAAGAATTGAAGTATCGGGGGAAATAGCTATACGTATTTTAAAAAATTAATGTCCGATGCAATAACATCAGCGAAGGCAAAACCTCTTTTCAAATGCCTCCTGGGAAGATGTGCAGAAATAATTTCCATTTGGTTAAACGACAAGCGACAGAGACGGCGACCGAGTGGAAAGCCCGGATGAATGGGACAAAGAATGTTCCGACAGACTAAGCTTTATCTAACCATTCAGTGTGAATTCAGCGAAAATCTTTCTTAAATACTGTAAGTGCTCGCCAAGGTCTTTAACAAATAATGAAATCTCGGACCCAAATATGCACTAGGTCCCAAAGGAGTTTTCAAGTCGATGTTAATCGCCAAAGTCTCCCTCCTGGAGTGGCAGAAGTTAGAGGTCTCAGACACTTTAATTCGTCAAAATGACACTCAGTGAGAGGAATCCAGGTTGTTCTATTCAACGGAAGACACTCTTGAGAAAGAATAGATCTGTTATTGTACGAGTTTGGCCCTTATGTAGTAGCTTCAATCTTGAATTGTAATACTTTAAAATAAAGAGTGTGTTCTGAACTTGTTTAAAGTTGCAGGAGATTTGGTATAGATTATATTTCAATACTGACAGGAATTAAAAGCAGGGATACATGAATATATTTACAACTGATGTCTGCAGAAAGTACAATGTATTCGAAACAATGCTTTAGTCTCAGAATGATTTAGTCTGCGACATATCGATGCCATATTCTAGACCTACCATAGAAACATTACGACATTCACTGCAACGTATATTGGGACAACTATTATTGTGTGTTGGACGCTTTGACGTTATTTTCTACGAGTAGATTGTAAATAAAGTAACTTGAAGTGAAAAGTATCATATGAATTCCCTCACGTATTGATGACTTAAGTAATGACACATTCATCGGAATACGTCAGTAGACATACATTTCGTCGTACTTTCAAATGATCAAAGTTGAAACCTCCTCCGAGGGATTCGGCATCACCTCTTCTGTAGCAACTGGTAAAGTAACACGTGCGTTGCTTCATCATGACACTTTTGTTTGTCCGTGCCCGTCGTATCTTACAAAGTTATCGTAATACGTCAATGATGTCATCTGTGAGGACGGATGTATTATGATAATCTTGATGGCAGTCCGCCATGATCGAGACAGTTTATCGACAAAACCGACAGTAACGACTGAGACAACGTTTTGATACAATATACTTCAATGATGGAGACACCATGTTACAACGTAGACACGTTTGATGAAGACAAACAACATCAGAGAGAACCCTCTCATAGTGTTGTTGCTTTCTTTTGATATCGTTCTGAGCAGTTAGTCCATCGTGCATAATATTTCCTTCTGATGACTGTCGGATGCTTCAGCATCGATTTAGAGGGTTTAAGGGTTGTCAGTCACATTAAAGATATAATTATTGAGTCACTATTACATTTGACACATTTACGACCTTAAAGTTGGAATTTATTTCTTTTCAAAAAACAACATTGCAGACGATAGATATTATAAAACTATGTACATATCACGACTGTTGCACAACACATGCAGTATGTTTAATCCTTTTTATCTGTTCTCTAATATAAACAAAAACTCTTTAAAGTTCCCCGGGCGATTAACAAGGGAAGGCGCTTTCGCAAACTGTCTGAGCAGTCTTGTTGTGTACAGTGTTACCTTCCAGATCATATCGGTTATTGTCAACACTATACATGTATATATATTGAACAGCCTTGCACGCAACTAGTGATCGTCGATAATCTGCAACAACGTTAACAAAATACCAATGTCGCAACACATTCGGTCTGCATCCATCACACCGCTGTGACGTGTCACTATGTTTATCCAACTATTTATTGAACTCCATACGGCGGCGGTTCATGCTTCACTTGTGGAGG
>JAUELE010142656.1:0-10992 GCA_031471655.1 Diodora aspera
GGAGGAGGTGCATGATGTGGTTTTAGAAAGGGGGTTGGGGGTGGGAGGAGGTGCATGATGTGGTTTTAGAAAGGGGGTTGGGGGTGGGAGGAGGTGCATGATGTGGTTTTAGAAAGGGGGCGCAGACCTAAGACAAATTCCCTAGTTAAAGCAGGTTTACATAGAATTTAGTTGAAAAAAGACGGGTGCGCACCCCCAATGGATCCGATAAGGCGCTATTGCTTGCTCAAGTCAAAACACTAAGAAAAGCAACATTCCAAGTGTGCATATCGTTCTTTTGCTGCAGCGACCCTGACTGTAAATTGGTCCCCTGATAATAATACTAGTATGTCATATATGTTTGTGATTTGAACTCCGAGTTCCGTCCCTGCAATGTATGACGCCGAGCAGTAGTCGGGTTTGAAAAATAATTCCTCCAAGATTGTTGGCGCGAATAACCCCTTTTAAATCTTACAGAAACTTGCATTTTTATTTTTTGATAAATGTAATTATTTTGTACATGTGATTGAAGGTTCAGTCTCTTTTGACAATAATGTTGGAAAGACTATCGATGGAACTTTTCAAGCAGGCTGATCCCGCATTTAAAGTCTTTCGCCTGCAATTGTTCGACTCTCCATAATTATATTGCTGTCCGTACCATCGGTACGGTTCCTCTAATTTCAGAAATCAGATCAGAAGAGAGTTCGGGTTTCAACGCCGAGAGCAGACCTCTGCAGGAGGCTGATGTAGCATTTTGCCAAGATCCTGATGTCCACCACACACAGGAGAAATCTGCTCAGCACAATTTCATTCGAGGCACTTTGCTTCCGTGTGTGGTAAACGAAAGCAAAGTGCTTTAAGCAAAATGGCACAAATGAAATATTCCTTCAGTGTGTGGCAAAAGGGGGCAAAGTGCTTGCGTCTTTTACTCGCGTAGCTCCCGTGGGACTCGTGCAGCACCGCGAGTAAAAGACGTAAGCACTTTGCTTTCGTTTGTCACACACGGAAGGAATAGTTCATTCGTGCCAAAAATTATCAAACACAGTTGATACTTGCGAAAAAGTGCACGAATTAAGAAATGTCTTACGTACATGTGCCACACAGGGGAGCATACTGCTGAAGCAAAGTGCCACTATGAATTTTTGCTCAGCAGAATTCTCCTGTCTGTGGTGGACACTTGGCTGTAAAATATTATAAAACCTCGGAGGCAGGTTATTATTGCTAGGATTGTATTTCCTTTTCTAGCAGGGCCAAGCAAAGATGACCATGGTGGAGGGAGATGTTCAGTTTCATTTGCCTTGACGGCCAAAAGTTGAGGAAATCTCAGATGGGAATCAATTTTTGTCTTTATCTTCAGAGCGACCTCTTGTTAAACTTGTCGATGTCGCTGATCTCTTCAGTGTTCACACGGCAATAAAGCCGAAATATCACTTCTGAAGCGCCAAGTCAACGATTTCTACGAACTAGGAAAGCAGAATGCTATTGGCCTCCAGGCTCCCTGTACGTACAACTGTTAACACAAATCAAGCTGGGTTAATGATCATTCGCGAATCGTATCAAATTCGGAAATCATCTTCTTTCCCTGTGGCGTATTTCAGGTATAGATACAAAAGCCGAACGGAGTGAGTCAGAGCGTTTTCCAGGGAAGGCCGAGTTACTGAACCTGATCTTGCCATTCTCGTCACCCACTGGAGCAAAACCTCCACATTCAAAAGGAGAATGATAGGTCTTCACATACCTTTATCACTTTGTTTATGAAAGGTAGGTATTTTTACCATTATCAAACCAGATAGCGTGACACAATATAGACTGAATTCGGTGATTAACATGAAAGACATTTTCAACCCGCTCAATTTACTGTTGAACACGGATAGTAATAGCATTTACACCGATCTGTCTGGGGTCTGTTGGCCGACTCGTACAATACAAGAGTGAGGTGACCTTAGTCATAAATCAAATATAGTATTGACAATGACTGAAGGTGAAAGAAATGCTGATTGAGTAGGGGTTTCACATTGAATTGGGAAAATTTCAGCCATAACACTTAATGTGCAAAGGGGGCACACACGGATGACAGCCTAAAAGAGACAGAATAAAAGGTGAAAACTGAAGACCCCCCCCAACCCCCGGTACCCCACAAGAGAAAGGCTCCCCGCTTAAGTGACTACCAAGCACATACAACTACATGGTGTCTTGACCAACTATACAGCAAATCACTGTACATTTCTCACTTCTACAGCCGATAGCCCAAGACACAAGCCTGAAATTCATCAACCTTGCTCCAACTTCTTCAGAATAAAGATTTTATATCGACCATCGTGCGCTGGCTACTTTCATGTAATGGGTGTACACATACAGATAGCATGAAATTCAAGTGAGAAACGAACAGGTGTTCAATTCTGGTACTCATAACATACAACAACCGCGTTATTTTGACAGGTATTTACACAAGGTTTTCAAAATGACAAGTGAAAAGCAAACATTTCCATTACTGTGTAGATTAATTTCAGGGCCTAATGCGGCTTTTAATATGGGCACTTTATGAAATCACTTAATTTGAGCTAACTTTCAGAAAACTTCAAATTTACTTAGCAAGACCTTTCTACAGAGATTGCCTCACTACTAAAACACAATAATCGCCAAAATATTCTTTCCTCGCAGTGAAATTGTGCAATCAAATGATTTTTCTTGTCCTCAATTTCACGCCCTATTACACGCCTGAAAAATGTTCTGCATTTGGCCCTGAATCTGCGGCCACAATTGCATTTTTGTGATTATAGATTTTCAAATACTGAATAAAGCTATACATCTTTGACAACAATCACTTGAAATGTGCATCGCCAATATTTAAAACCGCATATAGTTGCAAAGTGTGTCTTAATGTGCAAAATAAACACTCCATCCTTCAGAAGACGTTTAATAAGATTTCCACTGGAAACTGAACTCAACTGGTACATGTGCATAACAAATACTCAAGCTTGTCACAAGCACCAGTAGTTGACAAATCTCATGAAGATGCTTTACCTCAACTTTCATCTTGATCATGTTTTCATTTGTAACTAAATATAAAACCAAATTTCATAACATTCTCTGAAACTTTCCAATTTAAAGATGTTTTATAATGATACCAGTGCTGCAGATAATTTTTAACCTGTTGGGTATCTACTCTGAAAAAATGAAGTTTATTGGATATTTCTAACATCAAATGGACCATCCCCGTGCTAAAAATATAACCTTGTTATCAGCGCACCAGAAGAAATGTGTGAACTACTGGAGTTATGTATTAATGCACTGGAATCCAGAAGGGTGATACTAAAACGGAGTGATGCTGTCATCAGGCAAGTTACAGTCTATGTATGTTTCTGAATTTAATTCGGCATATTAAGTGACATTTGATTGGTCTATGTTCATTCATCCGAACTGAATCATTCACAAAATCGCAACATATAAATGGAGAGGCCTGTTTGGATTTAACTTCCTTAATTGAGTATTTTACACAAACAGCATAAAATCAGTTGGGTAATGGAGACATTTTTTTTGTATTTTACGCAAATACGCAGCTTATCTGTAGCATAAATTGGTATCCGATACCTAATGGCACTGGGAATGTCAAACGCCTCTTTGTAATCTGTCTCTGCTCACTGAATGTTAAGCACTATGTGTACCTTGTATTGGTATTGTGTCACACTTTGTGTTTTGCCCCTGCTATTAAGCTAGTCTCAGATTCAAGACTTTTTCAGCCTCATTTCTATAAAGTAGAAGATTTTTTTTTACATGGTACCCCTGCCAAACCCCCCTTCTGGGGGTACTGGGCTCAATGAAATCCCATGGAAACTAGCTTATGTTATAAAGATACTGTAGTGTATACAAAGTTTAATTGAATTTGAACAATATTTCTGACCGCTAGACGTCGGTATACATACATGTATTATGTGTATACATGTGGGCGAAGAGGAGAGACAAATATTCATCAACTCACAGTTCAACAACTTCAATGACATTTATAGGGCTTTGTCATTTTACATTTTTTAAACTCATGTACATAGATATTTTCGAAGATTTTAGTGAACTATCCAAGCATAAACGACCCGTTACTAAAAGCTTGGAAGTTCCATGCAGTCATGCGTGACTCAAGTCTGAATATGAGGTTTTTGACCAGGAGTTGATTTAGGAGATAAATTAGTTAAGCACACGTAACGGCTCATGGAACACACGCACCATGTACTTGTCGAACAATTACTGCAAATGAGACCCAATATACATGTACAGAGAGTCAAGAGAAGTATTCATATACCGCGAATGACCTACACCAATAAAGAAAAGTGTTTACCTGGGCAGAATTCTGATCGCGCAGGTGACACGAACCGATCAGGATAATCCGTTTCGTCGATTCTCACAAACGGTGTAAACTAATACAATACAATATATGTCCCTGCTTGTAGTAAGTTCTGACAGACGCACATGCGCAGAAGCAAACCACCTGTCAGGCGGGATCGCGTGTTGATGTAATTAAGACACACAGTAAACAGTCAGCGCAAACAGGTTCTCAGTAAGTGCATAATTACTTCACCTATTCAACTACACTTTCTTTCTCTCATGCGCTTGACGGACACAATCTGGCCCAATTTTTCGAACATGCTTTTTCGACGTTACAAGCCCCGACGTCCAAACCTTGTTTGATCCAATAACCCAACAGCGATTCGCGGTGACTTGGAGAAATATGCGCCAAACGTCTAGTACCCGGGGTGCCGATAGAGGGAGCCGCACAGAGCTTCTTAAGGAGTCGCCAAAATTTGCTCTCAAATTCCGGATAAATATTTACTGGCGTTGCCTCCATTTTGTTATTTGCGTGCGCCAGACTTTGGACTTCGGAAGTTAAGAAAGTAGGCGTTTTCTGATCCTCTGACATTTCGCGTGATGAGAGACGAGGGGAATATAGATCTGGCGTGAGTAGACAAGACCACGTGGACAAACGCCACTGCGGTGCTAGTCTACTAATGAATCGTCTCGTTACTGAATGACAAACATGAGCTTCCACGCAGTCAAAATACCACGTTACCATTTAGAATTAGTTTGAACTTTGGCGAAATGAGAAAGAGGAACTTTTCT
The DNA here is from genome assembly GCA_031471655.1 of Diodora aspera. NCBI lineage: Eukaryota > Metazoa > Mollusca > Gastropoda > Lepetellida > Fissurellidae > Diodora > Diodora aspera. The sequence goes on from JAUELE010142656.1 coordinate 5,089, forward strand.
CGACAATCATTCATGGCCCATGCGTTTGTGCATCCGAAATTTGCTCAAGAACGTTTTTCAGTGCAATCATTCTCTATATTCTGTCTCTATAATCAATGTTGCATGATCAGCTCGCTGCTTTCAATACAACAGTTGTGTGACACATGTATGTAGGCGGACCCAGGAATGTATTGGGGGGAGGGGTATTCTATATTTTCCCTAAAACCTACACGCATGTACAAGGAAGGACTGAACTTTCTGGATGATCGATGTGAAAACGAAACATTTTCAGCCGACACGTATCACCCGGCGTGGCCAGCAACTACTGTACGGTGACATCCATCTAATGCATTAAATTTTGTGTGAGGTTGCCGATTTCGTAGCACATTCGGGTTCTTACTATGACTGGTTACTCCACTTTGCATTAATGTTTTATAATACTTTTTCTCATCTTCTTGTTACTGCGTGAATGGATGTTTTATCACTCACTCTCTCTAAATATAAAGCTCGTTCCTTGTAACAAACACCGTGACACGTGTACACGCACATCAATCAACTCAGTTATCATAAGGATAATATACACACACACGAATATATCTACAGAAACGCGCGCGCGCACGAACGCATGGACGCGGAAGAAGATACAGTAAACGCTTATATAACCAGGACACTTGCAACCTACTCACTTCCAACAGTGACTGGCCTAATGCAAACATCTTGTGCAACTTTTCAATATGGTTGTCTGCAGTGATCAAATCAATTAATTGTACCCCAAGGGACTACTTTCTATTGCATGAATTTAAACACAGCCCAGAATTTGAAGTGTGCAGGTGTGGAGATTTTATTACAGCATTCAAATAGCCTTGCTACAAATGTTTTAGTGGCGGAATTTCCTCTGAAAAATAATTCAAACGTCTAACATGTTTGTTCAGATCTAACACACACGAGTTCTTGAAAAGAGAAAAGCTGTTGTTAATGGAACAGAGAACAGAAATAATCTTCTCTCAGAAAAACACTACTGATTTCTGCCAGCCTGTCATAGTAATAAACTCATTGAATCTATACATAGATGCATTCTTACTAGGACGCACGTGTATCTTTTGACTCGTTCAAGAGGCAACGCGCAAGTGATCATCATCTGATTGGCGTCTCGTTAATAGAAGTGGGCGAGTGAGTGATTGGGGTTTTGCGCGGTTTTCGGCAATCTTTCAGCTCGGTGACCACGGTTTCACCAACATCACGTCGGTGTCGGGGTTCCCGTCTCTACGGGCTGAAAGAAAAGTGCCTAGGTGGGACTCGAACCACAGCCGCCAAAGCTGGCAGATTGCTGACTCGACGTGCTAACCACTGCGCAATCCGGCAACCCCGTTTATTATAGAAACGATCCGATTGGTCCGAGGCGCCTCTTTGCCTTCCTCTCCGGAACGTGCCTCATGTCCCCTAACTTCCAAGCCACACACTTATCGTGTGTGTGAATACTGTTGATGATGAACGTTGGAAAACACGACCCATTCTTGATTCACCACAATAAGGACCGTTGTTTTCGTATAAATGCTAAACCAAAAGTATCCTCCTTCAAAATCATCCTCACTGATTTCGACTGCACTGATCTCGGATCAAACCATCGAGTTATTCGCCCTTAATGGGAAGTAAGGGAGGTAACTCCAGGAACATCCGGTTGATGTAGACTGTACACGGTCAAAAACAATAACAATAGGCTCAATCCCATTCGAGAAAAGCTCTGACATATTCTTAACATCTTAAGTTATTAGTCTTACTCACTGACCACAAACAATAGGCTAGTCTGGTTTAAATATCCTATTCAATTTCTAAATCGAGTTTTCGATCTAAAATCTGAATATCATTTAGCCTAGGCCTATATTTTGCAATGAGCAAGACCCTGTCAAGGAGCTTGTAAAGAAAACCATTCAACTAACCTAACTTTATCGATAACAGCAAGACCTCACAGCAATACAGACATAAAAGGAAAAGGCTTTTATAATCTAGAATCTATCCTGATCCGAGGAATGATAAACCAGCTCACATGTCACCGTCAGTCGTGGAAGTCTCGCTGATCGATCTTCTTGGCTGCAGGTCTACTTGCAGTTCCACCTCCTAGTCATTTCCGTTATCACTTACACTCTCCCTTCGAACGTCTGCTGTAATTTAGGGAAATTGATCAGTTGTGCATTTTATCATAAAAGATCACACTCCATCGTACGACGATTCGTATCAACAGAGCGCAGCAAGGACCCGACCTTTAAGTAAGGGAGACAATCCAAAATAGGACGCCTGTAAAGTCAAAACGATTATTTTCCGCGTTCGAAACATAGCATTTCCTCTGTGCCATTTTTGATAAAATATTTTTATCTTGCAACATGCACAATAACATTTAGTCAATATTGAATTCACATTATAATAAATTATTGGGAATTCGATTATTTCGTCATTTACTTTGCAGCTGCCGATAACTGATGGACTCAAACTGCAGAGAATTGCAATTTTTCGGGGGAACGAAGGCACCAGGATCACTCAACGCATCTACTTGTGCGAAATCAATCAAGTGCTGCCGTCAGTCGAAGAAAAGACAGGCTATAAATGCAACACGTTGCAGGATGTGGCTTATTATGATGTCGGACCCGGGACCAAACTCATTCAAACCTAGCCTTTGGTGACTTGAGCGAATCAATTCCAAATCTCATTTCAACCGAGAGCTGGAAAGGTTGATTTTCTCCCTTCAGGGCTGTGAAGTGGCAGCGTGTCAATCCGCGACAGGATATAGTATCTAATATTAGCACATTGCCCTGCATTGGACACGGAACTCTGCTGGATTAAACCAAAGAATTCCCATGAAATATTCACGGGATCAACAATGACTGAATGACAAGTGTCCCTGTTGAACATAAATCGGGATCTTCGTGATGAATAATTGATTATACAATGTTATTGTGGCTTAATTAACCCCATGCAGCTTGATGAACATTTTCGACAGCATTCGTCGATTTTCTCAAAAACGATTTACTTTGATTCAAATAATTCAATAACAACTACTTAGTCACTTTCCATCTGCTGTAACTAAGTTGACGATCACGAGCACAATTTGAGACTTGAGTTGAGAAATAAGAGTAATTTTGGATTTTACGTTGTTTTCGACAATCGTTGCGCCATATCACCACGGTGACGCCTACATCAAGTCGGTGTCAGAGTTTACTCTCAGGGCTGAGAAAGAGTTCCCCAGACAGGATTCGCTCTCATAACTAAGTTGACAAACCTCTCATCAAAACTTCCGATAAAGTCGCTTAGGAATATTATTTATAAATGTCGTGGTCAGAGAGATTTGAGGCCCAACTGAAGAGAACGCCATATTGTCAAGTTATGTCACGTGATGTAGGCTAATCATCAAAAGCCATGCGCGCCTAGGGCAGGAAATGTATTCCTAGAGGAACAGTAACATCTATTGGGCAACTATCCAGCTTTGTCATGGGGTCTTGACAAAAGTTTTCTCTGCATACTTCGGACAGATTTCTTCTATATTCGAATACTAAAATCGTCGCTCCTTTACAGGCCACTAGTTTTACTGTCTTGAAAAAGTTAGGCATGCTATTTCTGGTTGTGGATGTAAAATAGCACCACCCAAGCGTAAACTTAAAATGAAAAATGCTTTCCCCAAAAGGCCGAGTTTATTTCCTAGAAAGCATTATTCGAGAAAGCTATACCATACCCGGTCATTATACACAGCAAATAAATGCAAGCCTTTGAATGCCCGGCAGATGCAATCAGGCGCCTACGGGAATTATATCAAAGGATTTTTTTTAATTCTTTCCTGCTGTAGTTAAACTTTCAGTGAAAAATGTGGAACATTTAAATCTTATTTGGTACCGCTTATCTGATGCCTGCATGCATGCTGTTTATAGCCTTAAATTTATATACGGTGTTGCCAGCGAGTGAAAGGCATATATATAGACCGGGCCGGATCCAGAATTTGCATAAAGAGGGGGCACCACATAGCTGATGAAAGATATCTTTTTCTAGGGGTGTCCGGGGGCATGATTCTCTAGAAAATTTGGAAAAAATAATATGCAAAATGGTGTAGTCTCAGCATATGTCGCGAGTTTTCGTGATATTTTAGGGTTTAGTTTGCTGCTAGCATAGCAAAAGAAAATGAAAGGGTGAGCTGAAGGGGGTGTCTGATAGGATCCGGGCCTGATAGGTCACCTATATAACTATGACAGTGTGAAGTCAAGATGTATACATATAGAGAGGAAACAACTCCAAAATAGACTCATATAGACTGTATGCATTTCCCCTCATGTAGAGATATTTTTGTAATTATAAATTACATATGAATGAACTTTGTACCTCAGTCGAATTCAGACATGCGAAGATATGTAGGTTTTAAAGACTTGCTATAAAGTCTTTTCTGGAAAATATAAACAGGGTCTGTCGAACAGACTAGCTTTCGGACAGACTAAGATTGAAACAGGGAGGAAAGCAAACGATCCCGGCCCACTTTCATCGAAGTTCAAAAAGCCTATGGTTGCTGACATGGCGTCACGGGAACTCAGCGGGTTGTGACTCAAGGGTCTAAGGCCACAGTGCGCAACATTTCGGTTACATGAAGAGACGCAGGGCAAGTCCAGAGAACACAACACTGAAAAAAGTACAACACTGAACTTGCCAAGCATACTCAATCATAACGCATTCTATTCACAATGAACTTTTCATTTCAAACGGAGCACTACAGTGAATTATTCAAGCACAGGCTACTCAGTTTGCTGATCTTTTTTTGACAGTATTAGGGGGGACCCGTAAATTCAGTAAATTTCCATGGCAGGGAAATATTGAAAGTCCTGTACACATGTACACATTCGAAATGTGACAACACCCATTTGTGCCAGTTCTTTGCATTTCTAGGTATATATATCTATATATACGGGTATATATGTATTTAAAATCACACGACATCCAAATGAAAAAATCTGCACTCCTTCGATCAACATCAATAACTTCGAAATACATGTAATTGTAACTCATAATACCCGTGCTGAAATCAATAGTAGTGTAAAAGCAATATCAATATGAACTATAAATCATAAAAATGTCTCCCAAACTAAAAATAAATCTACCGTATTCCGCATAACAGCTGACGGCATATGTTCCAGGTTGAGGAAATCAAGGTCACGTGTGTAATTGACCGCATGTCTGTTTGAAAACACTATTTCGTGTTGAGGCTTACTTCAGGTCTATTTTATAATTAAATTATTCAGTTCTCAAGTCTAGAAAGGCGGGTATAACGAAAATGCATAATGCCTGTTTTCACATGATAATCAAATATGATGAATTGAAGACGATGATGATAAAAAAAAAACAGCGCAAGAACACGAAGAGGAAATGAAATTAGTTTATCTTAATATTTAATTATCTTGAGGCTTAATTAAGAGTTTCGTTGAAAAAATAGCTGGAACCAAATGTAGGTTGATACTTCGGCAAGTCTAGATCTACGGACCCCATTTCGACAGTTTGACACGCTGAACTGTTTGTTTATTTGTTCTATGTTTCTATGAGTGGTGTGCTAAAGGTTCGTACAGTCACAAAGCTCAGATAAATCCCTTACGGATAATGTCAAGAAGACCTACCCAGCCGACTTATTTCCCAACACATAAAACTGAAGGAAAGCAGTATATTTCTTCAGATGTGCAGTTCGTAATGAGCACGTGGTTTCAGTACAGCTGCCTCTCCTTTCAGATCCATCAAAAACAGGAAATTTATTTGAAAACTAAATCTCGAAACCTGAAAACTGTGGGCTTGTGATTGCATAGCTGCATGCTCGAGCGGGGATGGGTGCCTTTTTGATTTTACTGCTGATGACAAATTGAACCTGTCGGGTAGTGTGAAGTGTTTCCGTGCTAGGGGGGGGGGGGGGGG
>JAUELE010142767.1:0-14100 GCA_031471655.1 Diodora aspera
GTAAAATAGTGATATAATGTTTGACTCTTAACTTCTTTTGAGTAGTTTATAAAAGCGGAGGCTGCTAGATAAATATGTTTCTCTACTAGTATATGGCACGATTGGGCTTCCGTAGATTTTTTACATTCTAGACAGGATTATTTTGTATTTTTCGTTAGACCTCTATGACGTATTCCTCACAGAACATGAGCAATATGGTAAATGCAAGACAGCAGCGGCCTAATTACCTGGTGATTCCAAGACATGATATTAACGTCAATTGTCAGTTTGTTAAAATACAGTCGATGTGAAGCCCGAGCTTCTGGAATGTGCTGTTACCACACTTCCCAGACCAGACAGCACTGTCAAGGCGACAAAAAGTAATCGATAATATTATTAGTCGTAAAGATGAGAGTTTAACAACCATCTTCTGTCCATTGTCTCCTCTTGGTTGGTAGCTGTCTGCGTGGTCCGCTCCGTGCGCGGTTTCTAAAAAAATGACAGTTTTTACTTTTTGTTCATTTCCTCAGAATTGATTTAAATTCCAAGTTGATTTGACCCAGTAAAACGTGTCATGGACAAAATGTCATTGAAAACGTGGATTTCTATCGCGACTCAGTTGCATCAAACACAGTAAACACAATATATGTCATGTTTCTGTCAACAAAGAAATGCATGATAATGAGAAATAACATAAGAATAATTGTGTTGATCTTGATTGAACTTTAGTCTGAAATACATTTGTGTCTAAAAGAAAATATACAAAAAGGTTTTTTAATTTCCACTTTTTGTTTTCACAACCATACGGTAGTAAAAATATAATGATGAGCAGTACAACGTAATGTGCCATGTACAGCGGTATCTTTGTATAAGTTTTGCATACAAGTACTATCCAGAGTTAATAGTATGTACATCACACTCTCATTTCCGGTCAAACTACTTATCCTCATAAAAAGAGTAAACGAGGAAGTTCGTAACAAAAGAACAATGTATATGAGTACCTCGGTAGAAATGTGTACGGTACATTCAAAGACAGGTCGATCGAAAGTGGCACAGTCGTCAAGAACAAGAACAGTTTGTGTATTCAGTTTGTGTACACAGTCTGAAATGTAGCATAATAATAACGCTGCAAGACTATATACTGTGCTGTACAAGTGAAATGTGTGTACTTGCATGAAATAGTAGTACCGTAGTTTTCTCGGGAGAAAATATATATAAAAAAACCCATTCAATCTCTTTTCCAACCCCATGTATGCGTGTGTTGTTCATCAAAACACATGCATGCTGTCGTGGATCGTCATTGGGCTCGGCTAGCCAAAGCAACGTTCAGTTCTCTTCCATGTATGTTACATCTGTTGATGACGCTCATATATGCATAAGCATATGCATTAACTGTTTCACACTTGAATCAGTGATCTTCATATTGTACGCTTAACTCACGGCAATTGTCAAACGTTTCAACTGGCACGGCTAACTTCAGCGTTGATTTGTGGTGATGTCCAGCCCTTGGCGCTGGATTATTAACTCGCCTATCTTGGCAATATGGTAAAATGATTTCATGTTTAGTTGGATGCGAGCATTTAGTTATATCTTTCTGGACGTAGAACGCAATTTGATTGCAAACTGTGTGGGAACCATTAACTAAAACTCATTTCCTGATTCATGGTTTCATTTTTGCTTCATACCTTAGGAATCTCATTTCTTTCACATTTGTGTAAACTGAACCACAAGGCATTTCCTGAGAACGATGTTATCGTCAAAGGAGCGCTTTGGTAGAACCCTGTTGGAGAAGCGAATTTTGAAAGAACCGTTACATTCTATGGATCTGCATTATAAGGCTGTGTTGACCAAGTGACTGTAAAACGTCATGAAACCAGGAAAACGAAAGCTGATGATTTCTCACCATAAGGAAATGTCAAGATGTATTGATTCTGGAGTAGCTCGGACTGAGAAAGACACAACGCAGAGTTTCGGAAGCCGTAAGCAACAGGTTTGATCCGGTGATCGTTAGGTCGCGGGTTCGATCCTAGCCAGGGACTTGTTGTACCTTCCTCATCTTGTCCAAGTTTTCCGACCTGGGTATTGGCACTACATTGTGGCAACCATCTATAAGGCTGGAACATAATGAAATATCCCTGCAATATCGATAATAAAGAGATAACATCTATACCAGGCGAAAACATCTTTGACTCAAATATCTAATGACTATGAATTGATATAAATTTTAAGACATCTTTTTGCCAACAAAACATTTAGTGAGCATCTATCGGGTAATCAGAGCCTATGGCGCACTCATGTCTCCCTCAACCCAACTCAACTCCATTCAAGGAATTAGACTTTGGATAGGATACTGTACAAAATGTCATTAAAAGTTGTCATCTCCCTACATTTTTACATATGTATAACCAGTTAAAAGATCTAGACGCCACCCGTGAATACAACGCTGTGCACATAAAGAACTAACTTCCTGGGGAAATTGTGATTATGAAAAGGTATGCCAACCTACAACGTTTTGTTTCTGAAAAGATTGGGTTTCGTGGCACAGCCTTACGCCGAGTTAGTTACTGCAATCTAATGGTGTATGAGACCTTGCCCACGTCAATATTAGCGGGTTAATGTCTCTTTAAAGGTCATTTGACCGTCGTTTTATCGGCCACGGTATACATGAAAAGACTCCACAAGTGGTTCGGAGGGTTGGCTAAGTAGTAGAATAGAATGTCGATGGTGGAATGTGGTGTTCTGAGAAATCAAATAAAACCTGCAGATGGTCAAGTATCTGCCCAAAGAAAACAAACACGGCTGAGAAGAGGGGACAGCGAGGAGCCTTATGAGGGACCCATGCCCAACGAGTGTAGATAAAGTCTACTGGTCGACAAATGAACACTGAACACACTCACCCTGAGCGTGCAAGTGCTGACGAAGGGATGACAGATCATATACGGGAACGGCTATTTGATCTTAGAGGGGACTTGTCTCATGCAAACTTAATTTTATTTTGTATCTCGTGGCATGAACTCTATTTTCTCTTAAGCAATTCCCGACACACGATTTATTGGTTAACCTTTTTTGTATTGAGGGTACGTTTGATTTTAATGGAATTACGGGAATATTGAATGTTAAATGGGGAGATTAAGGTTAACTGAAATGTTTGCGAATTTGTTATCATACATTTCTTAATGTATACACTGAACACTGCAATCCACTTATTTTTACTCTTGACTAACTAAGTTTTTACTTTTTTCAAAATTTCTGCAAACTATTTATTTTCAAACTCTTCCAGCCTCCCCCTTTCCTGCAAATAAAATCAAATGATCGCTCCCTAAGACTTTACGCTGTATTCTATTAACGTTCTTGCTGAGCTGTTTAAATTGTTTTAGTAATCATGCATTCATTCATCTCCTTCACCATATTTGTGTATGTGGTTAATATACCACAGTGCGGCAGATCGTTTAGTCACGGGTCTAATGAATGGCACGCACGTGCACCTTCCCAAACTCTCAAAAGTAAACGAAAGGGTCTGAACACGCCGTTCCGCCTACTGACCATATTTCGACGTGTGCGCAAGCTCAGCTTATATTTGTCAGTAGATTAGCTACGTAGGTATGCATGTCAAGGCCCGTTACATTCAAATAGATATACAAGAATAAATGTTCTATTCCATTTCAGAGTATGCATCCCCGTTGTACGGAGCTACAATCATTTTGTGATAAATGCGTCATCATCCCTTTGTGTATTGTTCAAATAATGCTGACATTATGCGAATTGCAAATTCGGTAGATTCACGCCCTAGTTGCTGCAGTAGCGAAGGCCGTATATCTGATGTAACACTGGAGACCACTATAATACAACGAGAGGTTTGCGTTTTGTGCGATATCACTCAAATATTAACCGCTTCTTTACATCTAACAAACAGTTTTCCCCGGTGCGCCAGCGCTTTGGGCTTTCTTGCCTGTTTGAACTGCAGTTAGATTGTTATTCACTGGGTTGTTGGATACATGTACCTTCTTGCCCCAGTCAAGCTATTTAAGGGATGGTCTGCACTTGAAGTTTGCAGTTGAAAGGATATATAATAGGTGAAGGTGTATATCAAGTACATAGACAGATAAGATTTGTGATTTTCTCGACTGATCACTGTGTGAGTCTTCGTTGTTATGCTATGTAGTGTTATGGTATCCAAATAAAAGACGCTCAAAATGTATGTCGTATGATAGACGGAACGATGTGTTCAGACGAGTTCATTTAGTTTCAAGGTGTACGCACGTGCAGTTCATGAGATCTGTTACTAAACGTTATGCTGAAACGTAGTTAAATTACTACATCAGTATTACCAGGTATGAACTCATGATCAGTTAAATGATTTAAATAATGGGACAAAAAGCGAAAAAAGTCAGATTACAAGGTGCAGTTCTCTATAACCTTCCATCTTTCCGTCAGCAATTGGTTTGTCTGGGTGGATGTGTTCTGTGAGGTCAGAACGCAGGTCAGCGTTCAACTTATATTTTAGTAGTAGTAGTAGAAGAAGAAGCAGTAGCAGCAGCAGCAGCAGCAGTAGTAGTAGTAGTAGCAGTAGAAGTAGTAGTAGTAGTATATTCAGAGCTGTGAGCAAGCGCTATCTTGAGTTTTCAGTTTTGTGCAATTTGACAATTATATTCCACTGCAGTGGTTTATCGGCGTCGAAGGTTTATACTGGTAAACATTCACCTCGAGGCAGTGCGTCATGTAAAGAGGCAGTGCGTCATTAAAAATACAATGTGTCAAGTAAAGACGCAAAGAGTCATGTAAAGAAGCACTGCCTCATGTAAAGACTCATTGCGTCATGAAAAGAAGCAATGCGTCATGAAAAACCGCAAAGCGTCATGTAAAGACTCATTGCGTCATGTAAAGAGGCACAAGGTCATGCAAATAGGAATACGCCATTAAAGAGACAACGCGCCATTTGAAGAGACAGCGCGCCATGTAAAGAGGCAATACCTTATTGACGAAGCAATGCGTCATGTAAATAAAAGTACGTCATTAAAGAGACAACGCGCATTGTAACGAGACAACGCGTCATGCAAATAGGAATACGTCATTAAAAACACAACACGCCATGTGAAGAGACAACGTGCCATGTAAAGAGGCAATGCGTTATTGAAGAGTCAATGCGTCATGTAAAGAGACAATGCGTCACGAAGAGAGGCAATATTATGCATACGACTGTTTGTAGATCAGTTTACATGTCCATTATGCAACAATAATGTAGTGTTTTGATGGGTTGTATTTTCCACGATGCTTAACGGCTTTGACAGCATGCATCATATTAATATAAAATCATCGTTTTATAGTTTACCACTCAGGGATCACCTTTATGATGTCCAATGACGATTTACAATGCATATTAGAGTTTCACGTATTTTACCGCCAATATACTTCTGGAAAAAAGTTCAGCGCCCCTGTTAGTCGTCCGATGGTAAATAAATTGAACGATGTCGGAAGTGTATGCGCAAAGTAAGCGTACCCAACTCATTGTTATCCTTATGCCATATTCTGTTTACACGAGAACACAAACATGTTCGTTCGCAATATCATTTTAATGACAGTATCGACGTATTTAATAGTCACTGTTTGAGCTCAAAATTATACCAATACGCAGCTGGAGCGTCACCCCGACGACCTGATTTGTTATGAGTGGAAAGAAATGCCAGTTGTAATCTCCAGATGGAAAGGGTAAATGTTCAATATCTAATGTATCCACGTGTTGAAGTATATGCCTCTACCCAGCGTTGCATCCCGTCAGTCAATCGTGTTATCCTTTGCATTTGAAACATTCATTGCATTGACGCCATTATTGGTGTAACCCTGCTTCCAACACTCGTAGATTGTGTACAGGGGGTGCGCATACTCGACGCGCAGGAATATCCCAAATGTGCTCAAGAGGATTCAGATCAGGACTCATGGCAGGCTAAGGAAGAGTAGTCACTGCATTATTCTGAATTAAACGGCATGAAAATCGTGCGGTCTAGCGTTGTCATCCATAAACATAGGTCTGGTTGCAAGAAGGCGGTTAAAGAACTCCCAGATGTACTAATCACCATTTGGATTCCCATGTATTGTAACCAGGTCAAGCTAACAGTCATGAAATACACAAACACACACACACGCACACGCACACGCACACACACTTGCTGAATCGCTACTGAATGCAACTGCAAATCGGATGTCTCATGGTGTATAGACTGTAGTCTCCAAACCCTCAATCATCCATCTGTAACACGAAGCAGGAACCTGCTTTCGTCTCACCGATGCATCCTTCGTCAAGTCCTATGCTTCCAGTAGCGACGTGCCATACACAGAGCTGGACACAGCTATTGGTGATGATCTCTTAACAAAGGACGTTTGATGACCCTTCTTGGTCGCTAGCAGGCTCTTCACAGGCTGGTCCTAACTGTTCTCGTCGAGAAACGTCGATCTGGCAATCAGAGATTCTTCATAACAGTACTTGTGTCAAATGGATGGCGTCGCGCCAGATTTAGAAGTGCCCTAGATCTCCGCATTGTGAAGTCACTGAGGGTAGACGATCCGTCATCTCATTTTCCCGTATTTCTCAACGAAATGGTTGATGGCTGTGTAATGAATGTGGACGACCAATTGCATTAACCAACAGCATACCGGGGGATTGCTTGCCGATAATTTGCCCCATTATGACCGAACAGTGGAAACCATCCACTATAAATGCTGACATTTTAGACAATTTTGCACGTGCTTTCCTGGGTGTGTTTTGGAGTCACGTTCAACAAAGCACGTTAGCAACCTTTTTATTGGATCATCATTAAACACATACATATCACTAGCCACAAGCCTGAAATTAACAGTTGAGTGTTATCGTTCAATATAGTTAGGAGTGCTTAGCTTTGTCGAGGTGTATATAATTGTTTTATTACATGTACATACGTTTATGCAAAGATGCAGTCTTACAGAAACATAAACAGGGACCAACTTTCCAGTTAACTGTAATCTCTGCCTTTTAACTACAGTGTATCTTCTTGGTATTGCATTACAAATCAAATGTACCCTGGATACAACATGTCAAAAATTAAATAGTTTATTGACAATTATCTAAGTACAAATAGATTGTCTCATGCTGCGAGAGAAATAAATACGTTTGCAAATCAAAATCAAATGATCCCTTCCTAAGGAATGGCTTGCATATATCATATTGTTGCAGTGTGTTACATCGAACTGGTTGCCACAAGTTATATAACCTCGCAGAATATACAATTCGTGTTATTATGTTAATACTTATCATCTATTTTCGTTTGTGAAATAGGTGTACAATCGGTATTCGAATTAATAATTACTATTGTCCACTTTGATTAATGTTTTGAGCAAAAAATATGTTGTCAGAGTTTACTGGATGTACGTAAATATATGTACTACAGATAGGACCTATAAGTTCATTTTTTTACTTGTGAAACATTGTCTACAAAAAACATTGATAGCAAATAGTCGTTGTTTTCTGGTTTCTATGCCAATTTGTGACGAATTTTTCGATGTGGCGACCAGTTCCTTCTAATGCGTTGTAGTGCTGTTGTATATAAGGTGAGGCGTAAATAAATATGTATGTCTGTAAACTTTTGTCAGGCTCTAAAACCGTGTGACAAAAACGCACTTTAAAAGTAAAACGCTTTCGTTGAGCCAGTAGAACCTCAATCTATGGAAAGTTGTTTTAAAAGTTTTGCTGTTTATTACAGTTTTCTATACAACAGCTGTTGTTAATGATTAAGGTAATAACAGATATATCTAGATAAAAGAATATACAAACAATTACAATTTATCTACTTCCAGCTGTGAAATGATACCATCTTTCATTTCCAGTTGTATTTGTAGCATGAAATATTGTGGATAATGTAGGTTGATATTATCTTCCATTCCATTCTGTACATTTATCGTTCCCAAATGCCGTTGATGACATTTTAATAGGAATAGGATCAATTAATAGGATCAATATTGTCTAATTTTGGTTTTGTTTAGGAGTGTCTTGTGGTCTATAACAAAACGTGGGGTTTTATTGAACTGATTAAACAGTGTTTGGCCAACACCAGGTGGGATGTCCAGCACATGTGATCAAATGATTATGCAGTCATCGAATCATCCTATCCATCTTAGAATGAAACGTCATTATGATGACAAGCATTAGAGTCTTGCTCTGAAGAAACTATGAATGTATAACACAAAATTATAAGCTTAGCACTCGAACATTCAATGGATCTTTGATTCTCAGCAGGTGATGGTGACGATAATGATGATATTGATGATAATGGTGATAATGATGATAATAGTGATCATGCTGTTAATGGTGGTGATGATAATGATGTTAATGTGATAATGGAGGTAGTGTGGTGATGAAGAAGATGATGATGATGATGCCAATGATGATGATGATGATGGTGGTGATGATAAAGTTGACGTTAATGGTGATAATGATGATAACAATAGTGCTGATGATGTTAATGGTAATAATGGAGATGATGATGATGATGAAGATGATGATGATGATGATGATGAAGATAATTGTCGTGTCATTGTTGATAACGTTGGTCTTATTGTTGTGGATGATACTCTGGATAAGACCCGACAAGAGTTCAAGCAATAGTGTAGACCTCGTGGTGATACGTATGGCTAACAACAGATTAAACAATGTGGTGTGGAGCCAAAAGAAACTCAAAGTGTTATTATCAGAACTAATATCTATAATAACCGGGTGATTTTGGTGAAGTCCCTTGCAATAACGTTCAGAATTACAAGCGCTGGTATTGATCACAATGATTCTTTGGTCTCGACGCAATCCAAAACATTCCTCCGTATATACTTTACGACGAATTCAATACATTTATATCTGAAGAAAATGCTTACCGTTCAGATGAAAGCACGACAAAGTATAATCTCAGACATTAAAGCATTTTGTGTCTTTGGGACAGGAATTACACTAGATCTTATTGCGTGTGTAGATTGCACAACTGGGTGAAAGTCGTGTCGCGATTGTCACTTTTTAGTCATCAATGCTTTAAGTTTATTTAGAGCCAACATCATTCGTAAAATCAATGGTTTTGCAAGTCTCTGAGATGAATCACTATCCGTTTAGATGAGGTGTATCCTTTGGCTTATCAGACACCATCAAAGTCCGGCCCTATTTTAAGAAGACGTCGAACCCTTCTTGAGAAATTCCAGATTCCGTTTGGTATGAATGGTAGGTTGAACTTCGAACATCGTGTAATGAATCAATCAATGGTCCCTAATCTTTTGCATGTTCAACTGCCCGCAAGAATATCTTCATGTTTATCTAATTTCCGTACTTGCTTGTGAAAGCCGCTGGCCTGAAGGCTTGACGCTGTTACGTAAAAGACAGCATTCAACAGGCGCAGAGTAAATTCTGGATCTTCAAAGGCTGCACACGTAGCGGTGATGCTGTGAAATGACAGTTATGAACCAAAACTGGCTATGGATTGCAAATACCATGTGTAATTATATTCTATTTGAATACTTGGTCATAAAACTGGGCTTGCTGTTTTTATAGAGCAGACACATTCGTGACTCGCGAAGGGTTCTGCAATATATCGTGGTTTGCATCTATGAGATTAAAAGTGTTATATGTCTAAAATTACAATGCTGTCATGTCTTTGTTCTTGGGTATATTTGAGTTCAGCTGCAGTGAAAGTTATATTTCTGGTAATGTCGTTGTACAATGATCCTCGAAATCCAGGGCATATATATATATATATATGACTCCGCCAAAGGGTCCGTCATATACCCTGGAATCATTCCTATTCGCGACTATCGTCTCGAGGCGGGCGTTTTGACCGATCAGTGATATAGCCTCCCTTTGGGGGGCAAAAAGCGACGTAAAATAAGCTGACTTTTAAGTTAATCATGTGGCGCGTAGTCTCCTAACACTAGGCGAAGTAAGGACCTTATGTGCTTAACTTTATCAATAGTTACTTCTCGTGCAGCGAATGCGACATTTCATTGGTTGTCTGTGTTTAGCAGATTTGCAATTTTCATACACACACAACTAATATGGTGAATAATAGTACATTCAGGGCATATAACGGACAGTTGACTAAGTGCACTGGATTTAGGGGATGTTGTACAACCTGAAGAGTGTGTAATTTGGAGATGTGTAACATGTAATATCGGATATGCAGTTCTTCTCGCTTGTCTGTGCAACGTTCTAAAACGTTCTGTCGATTGGTTCGTTAATCAAGAAGTATTTGCTTTGCTGTTTCATTTATCATAGCCTGATAAGTTTAGTAACACCGTTTATCATATGAGAGTAACAGGAATCTATCTAAATATATTTGGCTCGGTCTGCGACAAGGTTTACGACAAAGCTGTTTAAATTAATGAAACTTTGGGATTTCTACTGACAGCGAATGATAACACCTGGACATGACCAGAGATAGAAAACTGAACAACTTACTCTACCATAGCTATCTCTGCTTGACTTAGACACAGCTAGGAAAGGCAATTAAATACAAGGAATAATAACCTGCTTCTGAGTTTACATACATTTAAGGAACTCTATAACCTTAGGGTCTTGACAAACATCGACGTATCACCCTCATTGTCGTTTGTTCGTATCCAACATGCTACAAATGAGATCTTACTCTGGGTAATTGGCGTGGGTATTACAAGCCATGGACTATATACTATGATGCTTTATGTAACAGGAGCTAGATGAGAGATCTACTGAGCATTTCTTTCCTGTCTCTGTTCATCTCGCCCTATTGTAGTTTTCTTAATCGCATTGTGGCACAAATAACGATGGTCCTAAAGTCTGTTCTCAGATCTAATTTGACTCAGCTCGTAAAAGCCATTTTGCTCGGTGACAGTAAGCTAGTGGTTCTAAGTGTCAAGTAAGTGCGTATCTGTCAGGAGTCTGTATCCTCCAATACGGTTGAAGTGTTCCTTCTTAAGTAGATTCACAAATTCACGACTCCGTCATTTGAGAACGAACAACTTGTGAACGTCACTTTGACGGGCGTCTAACTAAAGGACCTAACTATGTGGCCTCGTTTCTGTTGACTGGAAAGCATAATATTCAGTTACAGTACTGTACCATTGCACGACAGACTCATCTGTTGAATATCTTGAGGTAGGTAATTGAGTAGCTTGTTGCTACTGAAGTAGAACTGGGTCTTTTAACGAGGTCAGTCAAGGTCAGATGAGATCGTTCCAGGAAATATCAATCCAGGTGCATTGTATATGGGTTGCCTCGGTTCTGATTTCATTTACTTCGTTTGTCCCTGTGACTTTGTGAAAACCCTGAAAACCTGACAAGCCAAGCAAATCATGTATTCGGATGGCACTGTGAATGATCAATCATTCGCCCTCGACCACGAAGCAATCTCTGATTTACGTTGATCGTGAGACGGTTGTATAAATGTCAGCTTTAATTGTAGTCTCGTCCTCAGGATGTCTTGTGGAAAGGGAACACTTTTTTATGAAACTGATCATAAAATCTTCAGGAGAAGTATAACCGTGGCTGACACTAAACTAGTTGGTAATAGCGGCGTTCCAGTTACCTTTCAATATCTTATATTCAATTTGTCCCAAAACGTTAAAGCTGGCTGCCTGATCAAACTCAGTGTTTTCTTTTCAAAATAAAAAGAACTAATGAAGCGATACATATAACTATAATTATGTACATACCACGAATAATACACAAAAGATATAGCATGTTTGTTGATTTTACAACCTCTCGAATATTCGACAATTTATATTATATTATATTTTGGGACCCCTCCCCCACGTGTGACAAAGTATATTTTATGAAAAGCATTCCGATCTTTCCGACAGAATCTTGAAAGTACTCGTAAATTAATCTTCGGAAACGTTGCAGTTGCAAATAAATGCATTCGGAAAGGTTCGGAATGAGGCTGGCTATTAGAAAGTGGAAAATAATCTGTCTCCATCTTTGTGGACTAAAGAAATACGGCGTTATTTAATAAGGCATGTACTTTTACAATGTATGGTTAACAGTTTATGATATTTATTTCACGCAGACAGCAGGCCTGTTTTAGCGTTCGGAAGCAAGAATCCAACTTTAAGAATGAAAGTATAAAACTTAACTGTTGATGAAAGTATCATCGCGAAACTGGATAAAAAAAAGGCCACGCCCACGAAGACGCACTCACACCCACTTCTTATTTGCAACTCACTTAATAAGTTGCTACAGTCATTGCGAGATCAATTTGTCTCATTCAACGCACGAAGATCATGAGCTTGAAAAGTTAAGCAATGGCGAGTCCTGGCAGTACCCGGATGGGTGATCAACTCGAGTCGCGAAGATTAAAGGTATTCAAGGGTTAGCCCCTGCCACATAATGAGACACTGACTACATGCAATTTGCTCGTACATTGCCTCAGTCCACCCAGCTGAAATTGGGTACCTGGTTAGAAAGTGATAGTTATATGAACGTTAATCCTGTGAAGCCTAATAGACAGATGCTGTTGTGTACTCTATGAGGAGATTTTCATTGTTCTACTGACCACGGTGATAAAGCGAAGCGATTTGAAGGTAAATTTAGCATTACATGTATATTCGACTCCTCAGTTTTACTATCTTTATTATTATTATTATTAACAATCAGGTCATTGCAAAACGTAGATATACAATGTACTATCATATAAACAATTGCCCGCCCTCTTACCTGTATATTCCAAGGTTACCTGAGATGGGTATAGGTAATTCCCAATAACGATTCCAACATGTTGAACTGAGTTGAATTGAGATGATGTTTTGCGTTGCACAGACACAATTTCAGCCACAAAGCAAAGTGAAATGCAAGATACTTCATGAAGGGGATTGACAGAAAGAAAAGTGAAAGCAAACGATCCTTATTTAAGCGCCTTGTACGACAAGTGTTGGATTACTGGAGCCCTATTCTATCTCAGTGACACCACATCACTCCCCAGATGCCCACGATGTATTCCCGGATGGAAATGAAGCTGTAGTTTATGGACGTTTTATATGTGGCTGGTTAGTAAAGATCTAGGTGAAATGATGTTATGCCTTTTATAGTAAATTTCAAAGGTTATTGGTGACCCACACGAAGTGGTCGTATCCGTATTCTTTGAGTCGTATTCCGCAACCATGAAGACACTGAGGTCATATTCTTTCATGGGATAACAACCAGACAGCAACCAGCGGCGATGACATGTTAATTTTCTCCTGAGGTATTTATCAAGCGTCTTTTTTCCGCACTAGTCCACATAACTCTGTTGGTATGTACAAAACACCACAAGAAACATGCGTGTTCAGCAATTCCAAATTGAGAACCCTTCCTGAAGTGTTTCTGAAACCTCCATTTGAGCACAAAGAACCTCGTGTTATTATGCAACAACAAATTGAATACCATCGCCCTTTGTACCATAATCTATCTTTACCATCCCAAAGGGCTTTGAATTCTGGCAGAATTTACAGAAGACTGACTTCAGACAGTCTCGATATGTGCGCCTGTCGATCACAATTTGAAGTCAGGCGACGGACATCAATGTTCGGATACCGTCTCTGTACGCTGAAAGGTGTTGCTCCTCTATTAATAAATATCTCTCGGGACTGGATGATATATAACAGTCTGGTAATAACTCCCCTATGTACCTTACTTTTACCTAATCCCGTCATATGAGAAATAGCATCACTGTGCCAATGGACACCACAACCTTCATTGTCATTCACGGTACCTCCATTTTGACTACAGTGTTGTTCAACTCTATTTCTGTTTTCACATTTGGTCTTTTTATATTGTATTACGCTTGATGCTCTCCCGATTATGACGATAAAGTGCAGGAACTGCTGTTGTCATTGCTGCTTTAAAGCCTGCCCTTATCCAAATTGAAGCCTTCAACTTAATATTGTTTGAAACAAGCATAACGTTGGATACATGCTCCCGAACGCTGAAATAGGTCTGGTGCTATCTGTGTGAAATATATTCATCGTTCCTTTTTGACCTATTTATTCTCCCCTACACTGTTAAAAATGAACTCGTCCGAATATAAAATAAACGCGTCCGAATATACACCGATTTCTGTCTCGTACACAGATGACCATAACATAGTATGCGTAACGATAGCGGCAGTGTAG
>JAUELE010142878.1:0-14100 GCA_031471655.1 Diodora aspera
TGCACATCACATTGCGCTATGGCTGAAATATTGCCCCCTGCAATGTAAAAATCCATTTCACTCACTCACTCAATTTTTTGGCTGCAGTCAAAAACGAACACATTTGGTGATTTCATCAGCTGGTAGCTGGGCCACAACTGCACATTCGCTATGTTGTACAACCTGGTGAATGCGCAGGTGTTGCTCGGGACCAGGTTGTTATGTCATCAGAATGTGCATGTCGATGCGACATCTATTTATATAACCCCCTGTAAATCTGCGTGAATCTTGGCATTAAACAAGAACGGGGAAATTGTGTCGTCTAAAATGACTCCAAGAATATAAAAAAAATGTGTTTTTAACATGATACAACTTTGCTCATGTTCCTTTAACCCTTTGAACCCTGCAGGCCAGTGTAGAGGCCTCAATTTTGTCAAAACACCTATTGGCCGGTCCACTGGTCTCCACGTGGTCTTGTTTACAGCGTCCCATTATTAAGCAACCAGCCAACCAATCGGCATACTTTTTACATAGTGATCTCGGGCAGTACTTCCTGTTTAGCGATAGTGAGTGAATTGCCAGGTCACGGGTACGCTTTATAATAAAACGCCCAGGGGTTCAAAGCGTTTAGGGTCGGGGATGGTACAGCAGTTGGTATGTCGGCCCAGTGACTTGCCATCCTTGGCCATTGTAGTTTGAATCCTGCTCAGGTATTTCTCTTTCAAATTGGTCCATGTGATGTAGGTGTCGCCATGGTGATATGGTTGAATGATTACCAAAAACCATGTTAAATACAAACTCACTCACAACCCCATGTGGTGTAGCAGAATAGGACCCCAGTATCCTCATGCTTGATGGAAGAGCCGTCTAAATGAGGATCTTTTGCTTTCTCATTCATACTATCGATCCTGTGTTGTTCCTTTTCCTGATGTTCTTCTTGCACATTACATTGCGCTATGGCTGACATATTGCCCCCTGCAATGTAAAAATCCATTTCACTCACCCTTCTGACATAACAGTTTACCCCGTGGGGTGCCCTGGGGAGTGATGTGGTGTCACATAGATAGAATAGGGCCTCAGTAACCCAATGCTTGTCGTCTTTTCGCTGGATGTGCACCTTGCACATTATGTTGCTTTGGGGCTGAAATATTGCCCTTGCAACATAAAACATCAACTCAACTCCAGTTTGAAACCAAACATGTTCTCATTCACAGTTTATGATCCGACTTCCCAAAGAAGCTCGTGTGGAACAACTGAAGGAGGACCTCGCAAAGAAGACAGGTGTCAGTTCCAAAGATGTGAGTAACTTATTTAGGACTCTCTAAGTTTTAAACTGTGTTAGTGGGATGTGACTGAAAGCTTTGGTAAATATGTAGTCTTATTTGCTCTATGGCACAAATTCTGTTGAGATAGAGGGACGCAGGACGGCACAGTGGTTGGCTTGTCAGCCCAGTATTCTGCCAGCCTTGGTGGTTGTAGGGGCGCGGGATGGCGCAGTGGTTAGCGCGTCAGCCCAGTGATCTGCCAGCCTTGGTGGTTGTAGGGGCGCGGGATGGCGCAGTGGTTAGCGCGTCTGCCCAGCAATCTGCCAGCCTTGGTGGTTGTGGTTTGAGTCTCGCCTTGGCACCTCTTTTTCAACTCAGAGAGACAGGAGCTACAACACTGACATGATGTTGTTGAGACCATGGTGATGTGGCTGAAAGATTGCAGAAAACCACGTAAAACTCCAAATCACAGACACACAACTTCTGAGGAATGCGGTTAGTTTGAGATTGCACAGAAATAGCTTCATTAGTTTTGAACTTTGTTTGGTTTCTAGATGCGGGTGTTTGAATCTTACCGAGGGAAGATACAGAAGTTTTTCCTCAAGGGATGCAGCCTGTCCTGTGTACAGATGAATGATAATATCATTGTGTAAGTGTTTGCAGTGTTTTGAACCATAAGTTTCCAAGGAAGTAGTTTCTCTAATATGCTAGGAATAGAGTCTCAGTGGCGTTATGCTTGTCGTGGAAGTTGAAACATTTTATAAAACAGGAATGTAACCTGAAGTTGGATACGTCCTCCCGAACGCTAAAATTGGTCTGGTGTTATATGTGTGAAATAAATAACATAAACTGTAAATCATATACAGTAAAATCCAGATAAGAAAAAATCTTGATAAGTAAAACATTTCCTGTGGCCTGACACATTTCTTCTTTATCATTATTTTGATACGGATAAGTAAAATCGTTTAAGCAGGGATTTACCGGACACAGAATTTCGGGTCCAGTACGCCAGTTTTGCTATTGGGGACCCACAAAAATTCAACTTCTGCATCCCCTGGGAAGCAAAAAATTGACATCTTTTAAATGCAATAAGTAGATTGAGAAACTAGTGAATTGTTTATTCAGTAATTATAAAATATATTTATCTACAATCCTGTCGTTGTAGTAACATGTTGACATTTCCAGATCAACAAATACAATGTAGCATCTACTGTATTGAACATGTCAATTACTGAAACTGGGACCTATATTTCTTACCTTGGGACCCCAAAAGGTACATGATAGAGGTCCCCTGGACCCACATTAATATTTACCAAGGTAAAACCCCGGGATAAGTTTTCATAAACTGTTAGTATACTCAGGGACATTGGGGCCCAGTAACCCAAATGTTTTACTTACAACAAGGCACTTGAACTAAGGATCTTTTGTTTTTCACTTTCTCTTTATCAATCTTGATAGACATCTTAGTTGTGCTATGATTCAACAATTGCTCATAAAGTATAAAATGTCTACTCCACTCTTATTATTTGAGGTGTATTTAGTTTGGTTTGGTGAGAAATAGTTCCAATTTAGTGGCAGGAAATATAAAATGACCATTCATTCTTTAATCTGTAAGTTGCTGTTGATATTTCTTTTTAGTGTATGGGGCGCTGGATAGCACAGTGGTTAGTGTGTCGGCCCAGCAATCTTCCAGCCTTGGTGGTTGTGGTTCGAGTCCCACCCAGGCACCTCTCTTTCAGCTTGGAGAGACAGGAGGCCCAACACTGACGTGATGTTGGTGAGTCTATGGTGATGTGGCTGAAAGATTGCTGAAAACCATGTAAAACCCAAAATTACTCACGCTGCGTTATTGATGAAATATTGCCCTTGCAACAGAAAATATCATTTCAACTCAACTCAACCTAATCACTTTCTAGTGTATCCTGACAGCATTTCACGAGAAATCTTTTGCTCTGAAATAGTACTCATGTTGTAAATATCGTCTTCTCCGACCACCTACTTACAGTTTACTTTTGCTGCATACAGGTTTACTAGCCCTAGTAAATGGAGCAGGGAAGATTTGCCCATAAAACAGGCTTGGTTTGTGTTAAAAGTCTAAGTCAAGCTGTACACAGGTGATAGCCTCGTCTATAATCGAAAAAACTATACAAGGGCAAATAATCTATGGGCTTTTCTTCTCGTTACGTGTATTTAATGGGATGTTGGCTTGAGTACACAACCATTTCCATGCAGAAAGATGTTACTCAAATTTATTTGCAATGCTTGAAATCTTTTGCTCATTAGATTTTTAAATTTCATTAAATTATTATGACAGTTATTTTCAAAACTTGTACTTCATGTTGTAAAGTTTTTGACTAGGCAGCGTAAATAGTGTCTCTCAATAAGTAGGTTTTTGAAGCCTTTTGTGATTGGCAAATCAGGAAACTGCTGAAATAAAACCACACTTATGTCTAAATGTTTTGAAAATTTAATCATAGAGCTTGTTCTTGTTCCAACTAACCCTCAACAGTAGCTAGAGCTCTTAGGTTGTGTTGTGAAGTTCTTCATGTGTGCAGGTCACCCAATTTTCTGGATTTTAAACACATGCTGGGCAACGCTAAAAAGAGAAGGAAATCCTTGGGAAGAGTGCAGTTTTATGCAAGGCCGCAATATTACATAAGCATGCAAGCTTAAAAGTCTGCAGGATGCCTGGCTTTTAAAGACATAAACTACCATTTAGATCCCCACCCTAGCTATTTTGCATGACACAAAAATTCAAGTCTGATGTTGATACTTAACTTTTTAAGACAAATCTGTTTATTGAAGTCTACCAGACATTCATAGAGCAGCTGATAATATGTGGCTGCTAATTTGCTGTGAAATGTTCCTCGTTGGATAATAAAAACAAGGTCTAGAATTCACGTAAGCGAGCTACTAGAGTAAGTACATATAAACAGAAATACAAATCCAGATTTCTGTACATTAGATCTGCAGTAAAAATGCCAGCTCTGTTCCAGCGGAAGTTTCCTCTAATGTCATGGGTTAATACAACAGCCATGTCTGTCTGCCCTTTGTCTCTTCATGATCAACTATAATCACCCCGCTCCCACTTCATTGCATACAGGTTGTACTGAACATTTTGTAACCCTTTTGCTTTGGGGTGGTTCGCAGACTGCTGCCTGTTGGTTCTCTTTCTGGTTTCTTGGAAAATTTCTAAATTTTTCTCTTATTATTTAGAGGCATGGGAAAATGTGTCTTTCTTGAAAGTGTGAATCTGCATCTCAAACTTTTGATATTGTTCCACACCCAAGACTGAGTGAAGTTTCTGAAATGTATTTTCCTCTCTTGCCAGTATGTTTTGATCATGTTTAAATTTATTCAACTGAACAGTGTGTCTCTTTGTGAATTTCATTGTAACCCGTTGTCCCTGGACTTGCAATTATTATAAACTTGCTTATTCTTTTAAGTACCGTAAGACAAACATCACAGATAGGCTACACCAAACCTTTGATAGATGATAGATGTTTACTGTATTACTGTTATTGCCTTCTACTTTGTCACGTCAGGTTTGGAATCTGTCTCCTGGGCTAGAGGATTTGTAGATGAGTTATATATTCCTGGAGTTAATGGTATGCTGAAAGGGAATTCTTAATTTTTTATTGCTGTTTTTTTCTGGCCTGAGAGAATTCTGATAATCTCCAGAACTTGCATGAAAATAACTCAGATATTTTCAGATTGTGAAGAAAGTAATTCATGGTGTCAGATTTTTTCAACAGAGCAATGCGCAAAAGGTTATCTTGGCATACTTCGCAGGATTGATCATGGGGAACAGCCTGGCCTTCAGGAAAAATACAGTTAAAAGGAAATCTTTGAAAAATTAAATGTTTGTCACAGATTGGTTCTATCGACAAGAGTGGGCACAGGGTGTGAAGTGTGGAATAATCTACCAGAGAGCTCTTGCCAGTCAGGCTTGTATTGACATCGATTACAGAACCATACATTTTCTCACTGACATCAATATCCCTGACAAAGATTACTGGTATTATAATGATACCGCAGATACAGTAATTGGAGGATATGTGTGCAACATTGTGCAACTTCTTTGCCATCGATGACTCATAATTGTGGTGAGAGTGCACTAAGTGACACTCGCATTTCAGAAATGTTTATTACTATTGATAGTGTTGGAAGTCCTTTTGAAAAAAAACAAAAAGAGATCTCTTGGCAATGGACGAGAAAAATTTGACATTTTTAAGAGCAAGAATATTCTAAAATTATTTATTTCAATCAGTTAGATCTTTCTTAGTAAAGAAGAAAAGTGTATGAAGATGTGTATAAATTTAAACAGGTTCTGGAAATCGTGCTTCGGAATAAGGGGCATGTTTAAAACACCTTGCACAAGGAAATACCTACAGTGTATAACATAGTAGTGTGATGGTGTAGGACTACCAACAGAAGAATCTTATCTTGTGGAGGTGCAAATATCACACCAACCTGCCACCCTTGCTTACACATGACTGACCTGGATCACAAATACAAAGTAAAACTACTGAAATGAACTGGGCGGTTTTTCAATTTCTGTGGGGGTGTTTTTTTATCCTCTTGGTAACAAAAGAGAGTGCACAGAATGTTGCTTTTGGTGGCATTGGGAACCAATTACAATCACACAATTTATCATGCGTTCTTGAGCTTTTTGTAAATTGGTAATTATGCTTCATACATTAGCCTATATACGCATGTATATTTTTTATCAATTGAATAATAAGGTATATATATATTTAATTATAGGCCAAGTTGAATTTGCTTATCTGAGCACACAAAGACTGAAAATACAGTTTTGCATACTCCATATACTTAAGTGTTTCTTTTCTGCGAGTTGAGAAGTGTATTTAGCAAAGATTTGTATGTATAAATTTGGAACTGTACTTTTTAGGATTCATTTAATGTCAAATGCTGATTGAAAAGACACAATTAATACTAATGATGACTTCATTCTTATTATACCAGTTAAAATGTTCAACTTCAAAATAATGTTGTAAATTATTTTGAGGAAAGTTTGAACTGCTGTTCAGAACCAAGTGTCAAAGGCAGACATTAATTTGTGAGACTTTAAAGTAGACTTGAACATGTGTGAAAGTTCTACCACAAATTGACGCTGATAGATGGCTGGAAGGTGCAAGGTGAGGGAGCGCACATGTGACTGTCTTGAGCCCTGCAGCCGTGGAAGGAATCTTGGAGGGAGTTCCAAAAGCTTGTATTTGTTTTTGACCCAGAATCGGCAGCCATCTGTGCATCTAAATTTAGCTGTTCACTGACTGACTGCAGGCAACCCCAGACAGCCCACCAGGATAACTTTCACCTTGTTATCTCATACAGAATATTCACTATCATCCTTTATCAAATAGTCTGAAGGAAACTTGAATGTGCTGTGCATTTTCCGTTGTTCACTGGTGTATGATTTCCATTGCTTTTGCCTATGCATCAATCACAGAGTTATCTGTTGGTAGCAGTGGGTCTTTAGTTGTCAGTATACCATGGTTTATGATAAGAGGTAGGCAGAGGGCAGAAGGTACATGCATCCTTGAAGATTGCCAGTGACGTTGGTAGAATTCTCAGACACCCATTGGTCCACACCACTAGTGTATATACACAGTTATACAATATATATGGTATGCTGCCATTGGCAGTTAGGATTTAGCTAAACATTTCAGGTTTGTCAGTTGGCTTCATACTATTCGGTCTGACAGACCCTGTAATTTTATTTACTAAAAAGATTTGGCAAGACTAGGGATAGCTGCATGATTACAGGAAATTTGGTACACAAGTCCAGTTGAATAAATTTATGCCTTAAAACTATTAAGTGGAAGAGAAAAAATATATTTCAAAGACTACAGTCAGTTTAGGTTAGTAATTCCTGGGAGGATATTTTCACTAATTTATCATGTTAACTAATTAAGAATTAGAGGTTTTATGGATGCAAGCAAGCGTAAGTAAGAAGTCTGCTTTATCTGGTATGAGAAATCCTTCATGTTTGTGGCCTATGACCTCTAGCTTAAGCTCGCGAGACTTGATCTATCTTGTATGAATGCAAGACAGGTGAGAAGAGGACGGAAGATCACCACTGATATGTGTATGCCTCCCTCAGCACAGTTCTCGTACATACCTTTCCCATGCCTAATAACATAGGAGAGGTCTTGGATACTAGCTTTGTCAGGAAAACAGATAACCTGCGGTTTTCCTTTTTATCTGTGATGACGAAAGCATTGCTGAATTAGTGCAGAGTTAGTGCAGGTAGACTTGATTCAAGTCCTGTCAATAATAATAGAAGATTTTTTGATTATCTTTTAAAAGTATGTTTTTAAAGAAATTTTCAGTAAAGTATGAAATATCCCTTTAACTGTAGTGGTGGTTGTATTCTCATTATTGCTATTAAGTTTACACTTGTACACCGCTATTTCACATAAGTCATGAAGGTTTATAAAAGTTCACATATTCTGTATGTCCTGAACTTTGACATGATATCCAATTTGAAAAACAGTAACAAGTTAAAGTTTTGATTTAAGTGGTAGCATGAATTATCATTGGGGGCACAGGATTGTGGTGTGGTTAGTGGTCCAAAGTCACTTACCAGCTCACTCTTAACCATAGGGTTATTTTAATTCCTATAGGTTAACTAGATTTTGTTCAGTTGCTTATTTGAGTAATTCTCTAAGTACTAATGTCATTAAAATATTGCTTGTGGAAACACAGACTATACTTTGTACATAAATATTGTTTACTACAGTTGTCTTCTTCTTCTCTGTCCTTTCTGTCCTTGCTTTATTCTCTAACATCTCTCTCTACATATGCAATTTTCCACTGCTGATTTTGATTTGGGTTTGAGAGAGACGTCTTTGTGATTGTAATAAGAAGGAAGGTTATTGCAGGGCACCTTCATAATAGCCCAACCTGTGTATTCAGAGGCCATAAAGACTCAGTACAATGTAACTTGTTGTTCACTTTCCTGGAAGCTATAGGCCTCCTCCACAAAGGGACTGTTCCTGGCTTAGACATCCCAATTTTTATCTCTTCTCAATATACCTTTGCTAAGACTTATGTGAAATATGCTCTGAAAATGATTCCTCAGAAGGGATGCTGGGAATGGGTGGCTATGATACTTGCTCACACTGCTCGGCAAGGAGGTAATGCGTTTAGTGGACCACACACAGTCCGTGAATAACAGAGATATGACATCTTGTGTCGAAAATAATTACATTACTACACTGTTAGGTGATAATGGCCATACAAAACATGACAGTTTCAGATATCAGATGGACAAGTTTTGTTAACAGCAAGAGGTAATTTTCTATAAAAAAATATAGGCCCATGAAGGATTGTCCCCACACCTGTGTGGTTATTCAGTTCTACCTGTCCAATCCTATCCCGCTGAGTCCAAGTATTAATTTACTTATTTTTTCTAGAACTGGGAGTATACTCTTCTTTAACTCTTTTGATATTTAAAAGAATTGTGGTAGTTCCCATAAAATGATTTAAATATAGTATCACTTAATGTAGAAAAAAATTAATCTTTTTAAAGACTTAAACGCCTTGTATGAAACTACTGTTTTAATTCCTGCATACATTTATACTTAATCTTTGTGTGGACATGTATTTGTGTTGTAAGCATTCCAGATTTTATAACTTGCGTGAATGTGAATTTAATGCAGAGTTTAACCCGTAACACAGCACACTTGACCCTTGACACCTACTCCAGTCTGAGAAATGTACACATTTTGCTGTGTTTGCTCACAGCCAGCTGATAATGGGCTACAAACTTGCACTGACCAACTAGACGTGCAAGCAGTGTTGATACGCGGGTATATACACAAGGATCGTTGTTAAACAGCCAAATCCTCCACCTCATTTCTGTGGGATGATTTGGGTTTTGGTAATTGATCTTCGTCGTGTGATGAAAAATATTATGGTTGTGGTTAAATATATGGTGTTCAGTGGATCAGCATAAAAGCAGACAACATTGTGAAATATTGATATACTGTGGTTTAATATTAAGCTATTCCCTTTTAAAGATCAGCCTGAACTCATCATTCATAGGCAAGATAGTGAGCCCAGTAATTTACTAGACTTGGCAGTTGTGAGTTCAAATCCTGCGCAGGTAGCTCTCTCTCAGCCCAGAGCTTGAACCCTGATATTGACATGATCTTGGTGACACTGAGGTTTCAGGGCTATAAGATAGTCGGCAGCCACATCAAATCCAAAATCACCAACAAATTGAATATGAACTTCCTTCAAACTAATTTCAAAATAAAGAAAACTAGTACAAGCCAATTTAAGTCTTTTCATGTAATATCATCTGTGCGTGAAACTTAAAAATACATTTGGAATTGCCTGTAAACATAGGCAGTGTCCACTTTAGGTTAAGATAATCCACTTGTACTGTACTTGAAACCTCTTGTCCTTAATAACTTACATCAAATCTGGCTACCCTTGTGCTGAAATAGTAAACTGTGCTATTTATAGTTATGAGTTGGTTTGATTTACACAGTGAACGGTCAGATTTAAGAGGAGATCTTGAATTGTTAATGTCCTGTTTTCTCAAAAGAATACTTCATTCAATTAGAACTGGAATTTGTAAAGAGTACTAATTTAAATATAGATGAACAGAAGGACATGTGTACAGTGTAAATGCCCCTTCTGTGGGTTTATGTTTTCAAGTAAAAAAAATA
The DNA here is from genome assembly GCA_031471655.1 of Diodora aspera. Classification (NCBI taxonomy): domain Eukaryota; kingdom Metazoa; phylum Mollusca; class Gastropoda; order Lepetellida; family Fissurellidae; genus Diodora; species Diodora aspera. The sequence goes on from JAUELE010142878.1 coordinate 9,947, forward strand.
TATTACAACAGAGTCAGTAATAGATTAAATAAATAGCTACTGCACAGAAAACTAAGTATGTCTCTTTACGAACATCTAATGCCAATATGGCGCCTTTAATTTTCTGCATTTATATTAATTTGGGAGCCTGGGGCAAGTCTAGTTTTGAGAACATAGTTGAAATTACAAGTGAAAGTGTGTTACAGAGCATGTGTCAGTTTGCTGGACAGAAGATGTTCTATTACTGAAAAAACACTTCTCAACCTTTCCTGAAAACACATTATCATGGCAAATACATCCGAAACCACATTATCATTAAAAATTCTGTCACTGAAAGCTGTAAAAATGTGGAAGACCTGAACTTTGTCCCATCTCATGAAACTTTATTCGTGAATATATTAGCAGGGAGCGAAGCAGGCTAATAAACTTTGCAGGTGCTTTCAGACATTTCATGTTTATCAAGGTGAACTTCAAGAGAGGTTTAACCAGCAGAACTTTCCCTGATAGAAAAGGTAAAAAGAGATAAGACAGAGGCCTCAGCAACTTAACTCGTTTATCCTATCATTTATCAGTCTAATTAGCCTGACATGAGAAGTGATGTTTCTCCCTAAATGTCAGGAGGACCTGATGGATTAAATTCCATATTTATGACTTAAAGTCATATTTATAGGACTTTCTGAAATTCAAAGGTTCCGGATAGGTAACCGGTGACATTGCCAGTAATGGCAGTGGCATTTATTGGTCGAATTTTGTTGACCTGAAGTTTATAGGTCTCTAGAAGGGTGTTAATTTTGTGCAGTCTTTAAAAATACTTATATTACCCAAAATGTCCTTAAGAGACATTTAGAAATTTGTAAAGTAAGCTACTAGGTAAGGAGCTTCAAAGACATTAGTATGTAATCAACAGAGTTCATGTAAATCTTTCTTGCATGTCCACTGAAAACAATCTACTTTTTATGTCATGGTTATCATTAACCTTTAGTCCTTGCATAACAGCTATAACTGTGATGGACAATAATGATAACACTGATAATTTATCATGTCATAATGTTTATACTCATTGATTACAACCTTAACAGATATGTGTAACAGATTATTAGTTTGTATCTTTAGATATGATTATTTCCTTCTAAAGTTACAGATAATATCTTAAATATGATAAGACATGAGACATGAAAAATGAAGTCCAAGTGTTTCTGAACATCATACCAGTAAATTATTGTGTTGTAGATAGTGGGAAAGCAAGTTTGTTCGCATTTTTATGGTCTGTTATAAATCATGTTTACAGTGAAATCCAGCTTGTATCCTTTGTTCCCTTGAGAATGTATTGTTCTTGTACCACCCTGAGATGCATGTGTTGACATGTTTCCTGTAAGCATGTAGATGTGATGTGTTGGAGGATTACCATAAGACAGTTCATTGCTCTTGGGGGGATTGGTGAAGTATGCTTCTATTCACAGGCCCACCTGTGAAAATCTGTCTTTCTTGAACTTAATGCTGCACTAACGACCCCTCTTTGATGTGCTGCATGTCTGACAGATATTGCCATGATTTGTGGACTCCCAGATTTTATCATCACTGATAGAAGAAACCCTATCTTTAAAGCCCCAAATTTCTGCATGGCTTACATTGTTGTCATTACTGTATATAGTGTAAGGGATACTCAGCTATATGAGGTGGAAGGCGACTGAATTTTTCTTACATTTTATTCATGTAGATGATGTCTGATCTCTCTTGGATTGTAGGGTGACATTTAGCACTTCTGAAAATTTGACCTGTGATATCATATTTAATGTTAGCTGAAGTAAAGAAAAGATGTTAGAAAAAGAGAACATTCATGTGTTATTCCAGTTAAGTCCCATGTTGCTTTCGAGCAATGTACTGGTATTATCATTTTGATAAAAATAAGTCTCCGGTTTGTTTGTCATATGAGAGATCTGTTATCAGTATTGTGATACTGCATGTTGCTCTTATGTTTTGAAGCATATATTCAGCTCATACTTACACTATTGTCTCCAGATGGAGCTGTGCTAGCATTTCGCTTGGCAATCTTTCAGACTTGATGGTTGTGTGTTCAAATCGGCTTACTTTGTGCAGCCTCCTCCATTTGGTGCCTTTTTCATTTACCAGGTTGATAATGCTGAAAAATTGTTGAAAGCCATCTTAAATCCCATATCACTCACTCAATTTAAACGAGTTTCAAACTGTAGTGAAACTCTTTTAATTTAGTACAAGTTTTGAAAATGAAACGCTCACACAGAACTGCTTGATTCAACTCGTAAATTTATATCCTGTTTCATTGACACTGGTTCTCTTCAGTGTTAATTGCAGCATAATCTTCTGTGGAATCTGCTGGTATTGTGGTTTGGGTGTAGATTAAGGTGATCAATCCTCCTGTCTTTCGGGTGACTAATTTCAAAACATAATGAGTTTCTTCTCCTTTTCTTGTAAGCTCAGACAGGCGATTGGCGAAGTGGATATCTTGAAGGACTAAGTCACAGCCTTGGCAAAACACTTCTGTCATGTTTAAATTGAACTACGAAGATAAATTGTACGTAGGTATTGCCTTTCCTTCAGAGAAGATTAGCTAGGAAAGCGAGTATTGATTCTTGGGTGTGAAGAACTACTGCCATTATTGTTTAAGTACATGTTTCCATTACAGAAACCTATTTTTGTTGCATATTGAGAAATGGACTCAACATTTCCATTACCTCCTCCTCCTCCTCCTCCTCTTCCTCTTCCTCCTCCTCTTCTTCTTCTTCTTCTTCTTCTTCTTCTGCTCCTGCTCCTCCACCTCCTCCTCCTCCATTATGCTTGTCTCATGCTTCCAAGAATATTAACTTATGATTTCTTATAAGTAGTTACAGGCTCAAAATATTAAAATTTAATAATAAAGCCATTATGACATGTACATTTTATCATTGGTTGTAACTTGATCTTCGAGAAAGTCAATTTCATAAGACGGGTGATAAATGTATGGAGGCATTTTTAATTATGGACAGGGTCAGTGATAAAACAGTTTATTGGATATTTGAATATGTAATAACTAATGTTTGTTGAAGTCATTCACTTATTTTTTCACTCACTTAATAATCAGAGAACATCCTAGCCCTTGGTCAGTCACTCATTCATTTACTTATTCTCTCACTCAATTGATTATCAGAGAACATCCTACTCCTTGGTCATTCATTTGCTATTTCTCTCACTCAGTTGATTATGAGAGAACATCCTACCCCTTGGTCATTCATTTACACATTCCTCACTCAATAATTTACCAGAGAACATCTTAGAGCTTGGTCAATCACTCATCTATTCACATATTCTCTCACTCATTCATTTATCAGAACATCCTACAGCTGTCATTCACTTCCACTAAACAGTTTTCATCTAGCAGACCTACCAGCAGGAAATGGGCCTACCAGCTGACTCCAACCATCAGTCTGCCAAGGAAACCAAGAATACCTGTACACAGATGCTGTATACTCTGTACAAACTTGCCCTTTGTGTTATCTTTGATCTTGCTCTATGTCCTTCAGATCTTGGTATCTTCACCAAAGCCTGCTTGAATATTACATCAGTGGGCAAAGCATTCTTTGTTTTAATGTTACATCAGTGTTACCCTTGTTCCAAGGATCACCCACCATGATAAAGGTTATGAGACAAAGACTCTCTTGCATGTCAATACTGGTGGGTGGAAACACACCTATCTCATATAAAACAAAGGGTTTGTAGCATGCTAGAAACTTGCACTTGGTGAGGTGCATCATACAAGCCTGTTTCTTTCTACAGTTTCTAGCACCACATTACATTGTTGAAAATGATATGTACTACATTTACTAATTAGTAGAACTACGCCCTAAATGCTATGAATCATAAATTGATCAGTAACACAAGTCTGTGACATCAGGATTCAAAGAATAACCGAATCGTCCATAGGTTAAAGATGTTGAAAACACATGCTCACATCTATGTCAAGCATCCAAGAGCTTTTGCGTCTGTTCTTTGGACATTTAGACCTTGTGTAAAATCAAAAACATGCTTCTCTAAATCTCTAGGGCCCGGGTAGCTCAGTTGGTAGAGGGTCTGCCTCACAACGCAAGATCGGGGGTTCGAATTCCGGCTGGGTCACTTTCGTTCGACTCAAACATTTTGTGCCCTTTGTACCAACCGTAGCG